>SJYC01099435.1:0-14748 GCA_006408675.1 Madoqua kirkii
GAATTCTCCAAGCAAGATTACTGGAGTGGGTTACCATTTCCTTCCCAGAGGTTCTTTCCAACCCAAGGATCAAAACTGGGTTTCCCACACTGCAGGCAGACTCTGTTGGCTGAGCTGCCACGGAAGCCCATTCTAATAGGTAAGAACTCTAAAAAGTAATACCACTCTCACACTAAAAATTCAGTACTTCATTAATTTTATCTCTTCTATAAAATTTCCACTGAATAACAAGTGGGAATTCTTGAATATTTCTCTTTTTTCCTAATTCATTATCCAGGTCCACTTATAGTTTTAACAAGCCACTTTCTTACCTTTGAAGGAGCTACAGACTTTTCTATATTTCGTTAGTAGTTTATTCTCAATAATTTTAATAGCTTAACAAGCACTTTATCTGTCAACCCCAAAGAATAAAACATTCTGAATTTAACAAAGCATGTGAGAGAATTAATAAGCAATAATAGCACAATCACCAGACTTCAACAAAATTGCAATTTGAGATATGTTAAAGGTCCTGTAAAAAATATGGCATATCAAAGTGATCTCGCATTTTTAAAAGGCTGAGTTGTTTTTTTTTTTTTTTTTTTGTCACACTAGTTTTTCTTTCTTGAGACCAAGGAGTTCTCTTTTAGAAGTTTTAATGTGTAAGTGATTATTAGAATTTCTATGTAATGTTTTATTATTGAAATATCTTTTTACTGTTTACATGTTAACTTTATGAGAGCTATCTCATTTAATACTTACAGCAACCTAGTAAGATAGAGATTATTTTCATGCTAAATGATTCTACTGAGACACAAACCCATATTGTCTGCTTGAAGTCCACAAACCACACTGCTAAACTGGCAGTCACAAATTTTACCACAGAGCAGTTTTACACAGATTTAATCACCTTTTATAGGCCTTGGTACTATAAATGCACTATGCTATGCATGGAATTATTAACTGCATTGCTTCTTAGATATGCTAAAGATAATCTGTACAGTGAAGATATTGCAGTGAACTCATATGAACATTTACATATTTTAGGAGCTTAGAATTTCAAGCACAGAGCATGTATCTTTCAAGTTCAAAGAGCAAAAAGTAATGCATTACATAGTTTTCATAAATTCTTCTTTAGCATTTCTTGTACATGCTTGTGATGGGTCCAGAGTACTAACAGAGATGGGGCCTTAGTAGAGGCTTAGAAAAATGGCTGATTTCACAGTTAGGGGGCTTCCCTTGTGGCTCAGCTGGTAAAGAATCTGACTGCAATGCTGGAGATCTGGGTTCGATCCCTGGGTTGGGAAGATCGCCAAGAGCTTCCCTTGCAGCTTAGACAGTAAGGAGTCTGCCTGCAATGCAGGAGACCTAGGCTTGATCCCTGGGTCAGGAAGATCCCCTGGAGAGGGAAATGGCAACCCACTCCAGTACTCTTACCTAGAAAATCCTGTGGTTGGAGGAGCCTGGCAGGTACAGTCCATGGGGTTGCAAAGAGTTGGACACGACTGAGCAACTTTACTTTCACTTCACAGTTGGGGCAGAGGAAATACAAGTAAACCTGGAACATCTTTTTGTGCTTGAAATTAAGGGAATGCCCTTCAAAATGATGAAGGGGACTATGTCAAAAGAAGACATAGATCAACTTGAAGTGAGTGCCCCTAGGTGAGTCTGGAACAATTTGAGCACCAAAATAATAGTAATAGTTATAAGTTGTAGCCCACTGAGTGAAATATGAGTCTGAGTCATACTGATATAAATAAATAAGTTGTAAGTTTGAAAAGAATGAGACACTTAAATGGCCTCAAAGTACCTACCTATAAAATACTTATGGATTAAAAAGGGAAATGGGCTTACTTCATAATAGAGAGACCTGGAAGACATTATTTTAACCAAATGATCAAAGTGAACAAACACCCTAGTAATAAAGTCATCAGAAAAACTAAGAATATGGAACCCCCCTTCCCGCAATAGGAGAAAATACTTTATCACATCTATGAGATTTCCTGCCAAAGGGGCATAATCTTTTAGGGTGACATTAGAGCCACAGTGGGAACATTCTAAAAGGTACTTACCTATGATCTTCAAAAGTGTCAAAGTCATGAAAATCAAGGAAAGATGGAGGAACTGTTCCAGACTGAAGACTTCTAAAGAGACATAGAACTAACTACAACACTTAATTCTGGACTAGACCCTTGTGCTATAAATGGCAATGAAACATCTGGTAACACTTGAACAGGGCCAGAAAGTTATGACCAATCTAGAAAGCATATTCAAAAGCAGAGACATTACTTTGCCGACAAAGGTCCATCTAGTCAAGGCTATGGTTTTTCCTGTGATCATGTATGGATGGGAGAGTTGGACTGTGAAGAAAGCTGAGTGCCGAAGAATTGATGCTTTTGAACTGTGGTGTTGGAGAAGACTCTTGAGAGTCCCTTGGACTGCAAGGAGATCCAACCAGTCCATTCTGAAGAAGATCAGTCCTGGGATCTCTTTGGAAAGAATGATGCTAAAGCTGAAGCTCCAGTACTTTGGCCACCTCATGCGAAGAGTTGACTCATTGGAAAAGACTCTGATACTGGGAGGGATTGGGGGCAGGAGGAGAAGGGGATGACAGAGGATGAGATGGCTGGATGGCATCACGGACTCGATGGGCATGAGTTTGAGTGAACTCTGGGAGTTGGTGATGGACGCCAGGGAGGCCTGGTGTGCTGTGATTTATGGGGTCGCAAAGAGTCGGACACAACTGAGCGACTGAACTGAACTGAACTGAAGGATTAGATGGTAGTAATGTATCAATGCTAGTTTCCTCATCTTGATTGGTTGTATTATGGTGAGATAGGAGAATGTCCTTGTACATAGGAAATACACACAATAGTATTGAAAGGTAATGGGGCAGTAGGTTGGGAACTTACTCCCAAATTATTCAAATAGCAAAAATTCTTAGTACTCTTTTTTCAAGCATCCTGTATGATTGACATTGATTCCAAATGAAAGGATTTTTTATGAAAATACAAAGTTAAATGTGCACTAAGTTACAGCAAATTCTCACAGATCTCTTTTTTTTTTATTTTGGTGGGGGTTGGGGGGTGGGCCATGCAGCATGCTGGATATTAGTTCTCTGACCAGAGATGATTGAACCTATGACCTCTGCTTTGGAAGCTCAGTCTTAACCACCAGGGACGTCCCTGTCACATTCTTTATTACAAAGCTTTCTTGCTAGGCTTTCTACATGACAAAAACTAGTGTCTGAGGACAATTGTCTGTAAAAGCGTAATAAGGCCGCATTTGTTTTTCTGTTGGGAAGGGGTGAGCAACTGAAAAACAAAACAATAATATGTTCATCTATTCAAAGCTGTTTGCTGAGTGACTACACACAAGACAGTCCGTGGCAGGTACTCATTTCCTCTCTGTGGTGGACGCTGATACACTACCGAACACTATCCAGTCCCCTTTCAGGACTGAAGGCCTTATTCCCCCAGCTGCTAGGAGTGCTGTGGACAAGACAGCCCTCAGTGGTCAGCCCCCCTCGGGGACTGCCTTCACTGAAGAGAGTTTTCTTCCCTCAGGCCCTGTGCCCTTCCCAGGATGGCCTGCATCCAGTCTCTGGTCAATGGAAGGGTGTGAAGGCCTGGCCCCCTTACTCCAATTCAAGCATCTCCAAGGGTTGTCTCATCTTCAGACAGTTCCAAAGGGCTGTTTTCCGTGAGAACCCATCACAGCAGTTTCCCCCTCTGCCAGTTCTTTCCCCTTCCCTGGCCTTCCCTTGCATAGGCAATGACCCTAGAATGCTGTTCATGAACCTCCTTGCCTGCTAACCTGCTCAGAGTCTGCTTCTCAGGGAAACCAACCTGTGCCATTCTCTCTCAGTGATTTTCCTCTGGAGTCAAGAAGGAACATCACCTGTCAATTTTTTTACAAGGTGATATTTTCTAGCATTAAAATGTTATGACTTGCCCTCTTGCCTTATCCACTTTCTGCTTCTTGATCAGCTAGCATATAATGAGGAGAGGCAGGGACTAAGAATGGCTCAGAAGAATATACGCAGAAGCCAAAGTCTGTCTTGGAAGGCAAGGTTGACCTGTAGGACAGGTTTGTTTTGCCTCTGCCTCTGTTTTCTCTGCTGCTGTCTTTCCCTTTCAATCCTGGCCTCCTGGTGATCTGTGTCCAGTGTACTGCTATTGGATGGCTCTTCCTTTCTCAAAAGACTAACTCATTCTCACTGAGATGTTTGGACTTAACATGTCATGCTCCTCAAAGAGTTTGCAGTAGAAAGAATCCAGTGGTTTTTGTTTTTGTTTTTTTGTTTTTGAGGCTTACTATGGTTCAGAGCTGGAGAAGGCAATGGCATCGCACTCCAGTACTCTTGCCTGGAAAATCCCATGGATGGAGGAGCCTGGTAGGCTGCAGTCCATGGGGTCGCTAAGAGTCAGACACGACTGAGTGACTTCACTGTAACTTTTCACTTTCATGCACTGAAGAAGGAAATGGCAACCCACTCCAGTGTTCTTGCCTGGAGAATCCCAGAGATGGGGGAGCCTGGTGGGCTGCCATCGATGGGGTCGCACAGTCGGACACGACTGAAGTGACCTAGCAGCAGCAGCAGCAGCATGGTTCAGAGCACTTTCCAGAGAGTGGCAAAGGAAGGTAACCAGTCCGTCAGCATTAGTAAGATGGATGTTTTTGGTACCCTACTGAGTCATCCACACAGAGGGCAATCCTCCACTTATACATGGATTGACATTTTGTAAAATAAGTCCTTGGGGAAATACCTTGGAAAAATAGTCTTTGAAGCTACTTCTATTTGAAAAATTATGATAAATTCTTTACCACAAGCATCTGCAAAAAAAAAGAAAACATTTTTTTGCAGAAACAGAGTGAGGTTTAATTCTTAGAGACGTATTTCATTTGTTAGCATCTATTTTCAGTGGACCATGGGTAATACGAATCAACATTTAGGTTGAAAGTGAAAAGTGAAAGTGAAGTCGATCATTTGTGTCCGACTCTTTGAGACCCCGTGGACTGTAGCCTACCAGGCTTCTCCATCCGTGGGATTTTCCAGGCAAGAATACTGGAGTGGGTTACCATTTCCTTCTCCAGGGGATCTTCCCTACCCAGGGATCGACCAGGTCTCCCACATTGGAGGCAGACACTTTAACCTCTGAGCCAAAGCAATAATTTATTTTTAGAGCAGTGAGATTTAAAATTCTGCCAAATTAGGTAGTTTGGGATATCTCTAGATGTTTTTTAAACTATTCAAGTTAAATGTGATATGCTATCTGTTTTACAAATACCTTAATTTCCTTTTTTTTTTAACTAAGACAAAGTATTATTTGAATGTTGCAACTTAATGCTTCAAAGTCTTGTCTAAACAGAGCACTAAGCTTGTTGCTTTGTGTTTGTCCAGTTATCTATTTTCTGTTTTTTAAGTTGGCCATTTATTGATCATTTCAGTTTTTCCATTAGTCCCATTATTTTTTAATAATATGCCAGGTGGCACAGTAGTAAAGAATCCACCGGCCGATGCAGAAGACACAGGTCCCATCCCTGGGTTGGAAAGATCCCCTGGAGAAAGAAATGGTAAACCACTCCAGTATACTTGCCTGGGAAATCCCATGGACAGAGGAGACTGTCAGGCTCAAAAGAGTCAAACACGACTTAGCAACTAAACAACAGCAACAATGAAAGTGATGGCTAATGGTTCCACCATTAGGGTTTTATGTGGATTTTTTTGTTTGTTTGTAGTTTAAGATCATTTTATTGAGCAGGGAGAGGTGGGCTGAAGCAGGGAAACTATAGCTCCTCCAGCCTGGCCTCAGGGGGACAACACCCTCTCCCCGCCCCTCATCCCTTTGTCCTATGTGTTTTTGATTACCAGGACATGAGTTGTGTCAAATCATAGACCTCAGAAATCAGTTGTGTAAAACTTTGTTTTACTTTAAAATATGAATTAGCCTCAGCTCTTTCATGTTAAAAACTATATCACTGGTTCTATTTAAGAATTGGGGTTATTTAATCTTCCTCATTCTGTGAGATTTTAGATCTACTCATGTAATCTCAGGTATCAGATTGATTTTTATATTCTAGGCAGTTCTAAAGGAACCAGCTTGTCCTATGTGTTTTTGATTACCAGGACATGAGTTGTGTCAAATCATAGACCTCAGAAATCAGTTGTGTAAAACTTTGTTTTACTTTAAAATATGAATTAGCCTCAGCTCTTTCATGTTAAAAACTATATCACTGGTTCTATTTAAGAATTGGGGTTATTTAATCTTCCTCATTCTGTGAGATTTTAGATCTACTCATGTAATCTCAGGTATCAGATTGATTTTTATATTCTAGGACAGTTCTAAAGGAACCAGCTAAAGATTGGCATACCTTTTTTTCTCCTCTGTTAGCGATTTATGCATGCAGTATTCTAATTAGTTTAAAGAAAAATGTCAAAGACCTTTCCCCAAAGAGTTTCCATCTACTCATGTAAATAGAATCAGATGTACAGCACAAAATTAATTTGTAGTGTCTATTTCTCATTAACCAAGTGAGTCACTTTTTAAAAGATTTTTAGGAGGTTACAAGGTAGTAAAACATGTGTTTAGACTGGAATTCAGGTGAGAATTAAGAAGGGGTTTGAACAACAACAAAAACAAAAAGTGATTATAGAAATAGGATAGAGATTCTAGAAACATGGTGATTATTGAAATAGAGTGGGAAATAAAAGTTTGCCTTCAGATAACTTTCTAATCTGTTCGTGTTTTTGTTCACTAGTAGAGAGCATGAAAATCACGTTTAAATCTTAGTTTCTGTTAGCAGAAATGTCAGTAAAGTCAGTGCATTTTACTAGGTAATAAAATGGCTGCATTTTCCTTTATTTCTTTCATATGTTTTATGTCTCAAGGAGAAAACCAGATTAGAAGGATATTGGTGCTTTAACATTTTGAGCATATTGTAAAAATTTGCAATATAAATTTTATGATTTTAGATCTTTTTTCTTCAATACTACACCATTCATCTGGGAATGCTGACTTTGGAGGATCTATAAGCATTTCACCTGTGCCAAAAATAATATAAACTCCATTGGAAAAAAGCACAGTTATTATTTGAATGCCTGCTTTTTAGTCTTTTTTTTTTTTTCATCTTTTATCCCAGGCTTATATCTTTATGCTGCTGCTGCTGCTGCTAAGTCGCTTCAGTTGTGTCCGACTCTGTGCGACCCCATGGACTGCAGCCTACCAGGCTCCTCCGTCCTTGGGATTTTCCAGGCAAGAGTACTGGAGTGGGGTGCCATTGCCTTCTCCATTATATCTTTATAATTTTATACAAATGATATCATACCACTCATTTGATTTTAAAAGTTATTTTTAATTTAACTATATAACATGAATATCACTCCACGTTTTTATTATTCTTCTGCAACATAATTTTAAATAGCTATAAAGTATCCTATTGTATGGGAAGAAGAACCTGCTAGTGGTAAAGAAACTGCCTGCCAGTGCAGGAGATGTAAAAGATGCAGTTGTGATCCCTGGGTTGGGAAGATAAGATCCCCTGGAGAAGGGCATTGACCTCACTCTAGTATTCTTGCCTGGAGAATTCCATGGACAGAGGAGCCTAGTAGGCTACAGTTTATAGGGTTGCAAAGACTTGGACAAGACTGAAGCGACTTTAGCACACACATCCTATTGTATGAGCTGTCACCTCACACCAGTCAGAATGGCTGTCGTCAAAAAGTCTACAAGCAGTAAACGCTGGAGAGGATGTGGAGAAAAGGGAACCCTCTTGCATAGTTAGTGGAAATGTAAATTGATACAGCCACCATGGAGAACAGTATGGAGATTTCTTTTTGAAAGAAAACTAGGGATTAAACTACCAAATGACCCAGCAATCCCACTGCTGGGCATATACCCTGAGAAAACCATTATTCAAAAAGACATATGTACCTGTGATGTTCATTGCCACGCTATTCACAATAGCTGGGCATGGAAGCAGCCTAAATGTCTATGGACAGATGAATGAGGTGAGTGAAGAAATTGGGGTAAATATATACAATGGAATATTACTCAGCCATTAAAATGAATGAATTTGAGTCAATTCTAACGAGGTGGATGAACCTAGAGCCTGTTACACAGAGTAAAGTAAATCAGAAAAACAATTATTGTATATTAACACATATGAATGGAATCTACAAGAATGGACTGATGAACCTATTTGCAGGGCAGGAATAGAGATGCAGTCATATAGAATAGACTTGTGAACACAGCAGGGGTAAGGAGAGGGTGGGACAAGTTGAGCGAGTAATGTTGAGACATATACATTACCATGTGTAGAACAGAGAGCTGGTGGGAAGCTGATGTACAACACAGGGAGTTCAACTCGGTGCTCTGTGACAGCCTAGAGGGGTAGGATGGAGGTTCACTAGGCAGGGACATATGTATACCTGTATTGATTCATGTTATTGTATGGCAGAAACTAACACAACAGTGTAAAGCAATCAAAAATTTTAAACAAGTATTCTATTGTAGATATGACCACAATTTATTTAAAACCATTAACTTCTGTTGGACTTTTAGTTTGTCTTCGTTTCTTATGAATGACAACAAAATCATCAGAGATCAAGTTTATAGCTGAACATTCAGGCTACAGGCATATTTCACAAAGATAAATTCTCAGATGTGGACTAACTGGATCAAAGAATGTGTATGTTTTTCAGGCTTTTGATATGTCAGTTGTTTCCAGAAAGGCTGTACCAAATCATATTCCAATGAGCAATGTATAAAAGTATCTGTTTCCATACCTTCCCCAACATTGAATTTCATAACATTTTTACAATCTTTGATAAATGAAGGAAAAAAACTGGTATCTTATTTTTCCTAATTAAAAATCACTTACCAGATTTCCTAATTATGCCACTCAGTAATGTTCATTACAGAGAAATAGTTTAATATATTAAAGATTTTAAAAGTAACCACAATGCTAAGAGCAACAGAAAACCAGCATTAACACATTCGTTGTATATACAGACATTTTGTTACGTCTTTTACTTTTGACATCATGCTTACATTAGATAGATTTGTACCGATATTCTCTTGTAATTGGAGAAGGCAATGGCACCCCACTCCAGTACTCTTGCCTGGAAAATCCCATGGACAGAGGAGCCTGGTAGGCTGCAGTCCATGGGGTTGCTAAGAGTCGGACACGATTGAGCAACTTCACTTTCACTTTCTCTTCTAATAATTTTAAGAACTGCTTAATTTTCAAATTTCTAATTGTGGTAAAACACTCATATGAAATTCACATCTTAATTACTTTTTAAGTATACATTTCAGTATTATTATATTCACATCATTTTGCATATAATCATCATAACTTATACATCTTGCAAAATTGAAACTATTGGCATTATACAATTTTCTGCTTCCCCCAGCCCCTAACAACCACTTTGTGTTTCTATGAATTTGACTACTTTAGGTACCTCATATAAATGGAATCATATAGTATTTGCCCTCTCATGACTGGCTTATTTTGTTTAGCATAACATTTTCAAGTTTAACAATGTTGTACCATGCGTCAGAATTTCTATCCACTTTAAGACCGAATATTCCATTGTATGTATATGCCTGCATGCTCAGACTCTGTCATGTCTTATTTTTGGAACCTCAAGGATTGTAGCCTGCTAGGCTCCTCTGTCCGTGGAATTTTCCAGGCAACAATACTGGAGTAGGTTGCCATTTCCTCATCCAGGGGATCTTCCTGACAAGGGGATTGGACCCACATTTCCTGTGCTTCCTGCATTGGAGGGTGGATTCTTTATCACTGAGCCACCTGGGAAGCCTTTCAGCTCCTTTAGTCATATACTCATACGTAGAATTAATGAATCATATGGTAATTTTATTTTTAATATTTTGAGGGACTGCCATGCTGTTTTTCCATAGTGGCTGCACCATTCTACATTCCTATCAACAGTGCATAAGAGTTTCAATTTCTCCACATTCTTGCCAACACTTGTTATTTTCTGTTTTGCTTGTTTTTTATGGTAACAATCCTTATGAGTGTGAGATAATAAATCATTTTTCTCTGTCTCCCTCTCCCTCTTCCTCTTTCCACATCTTGAGTCTGCTTCTCTTTAATCATTAGCTATATGATTTTGGGCCTGCTTTTATGCTATAGACATAAAACTAGAAACATGATCCCTGATGCATCCAAGCTCATCCTTATAGCTTACCAACCAAATAGAAATAGTGCTTCCTTTTAACCCCAGCTTGGAAAATCTCAGGAAGGGACACTGATTGGCACAGACTAAATCATACACCCATCCCCTGGACCAGTCACAATGGCCAAAATGTGTAGTGTGTTTAACTGGTTTGTTCCATATTCACGTCCTTTGGGGAGGTGGGGGTTACTGTATAACCGTATGTCACCTCCTGTTCAGAGCATAAAGAGGATGAACAGCTTCCCCAAATGAGGAATGTGTGAGGAGGACCATTTGTAGAATCACTGTGAACTGGGTAGCCAACTCAATATGTGTCTGCTATACAAAGAAGCCTTCAGTTCAGTTCAGTTCAGACGCTCAGTCGTGTTCGACTCTTTTCGACCCCATGAATCACAGCACGCAGGCCTCCTTGTCCATCACCAACTCCCGGAGTTCACTCAGACTCGCGTCCATCGAGTCAGTGATGCCATCTAGCCATCTAATCCTCTGTCATCCCCTTCTTCTCCTGCCCCCAGTCCCTCCCAGCATCAAAGTCTCTTCCAATGAGTTAACTCTTCGCATGAGGTGGCCAAAGTACTGGAGTTTCAGCTTTAGCATCATTCCTTCCAAAGAAATCCCAGGGTTGATCTCCTTCAGAATGGACTGGTTGGATCTCCTTGCAGTACAAGGGACTCTCAAGAGTCTTCTCCAACACCACAGTTCGAAAGCATCAGTTCTTCAGCGCTCAGCCTTCTTCACGTCCAACTCTCACATCCATACATGACTACTGGAAAAACCGTAGCCTTGACTAGATGGACCTTGGTCGGCAAAGTAATGTCTCTGCTTTTCAATATGCTATCTTTCTATCCAGAAGCCTTAATAGTTGTATCTAATATACATTTGAAACCTTGATTACTAGATTTTAAATTCTTCATTTCCTGATGTCTTATTTTTCTCCTCTTTTGCAAAAGAGATATGAAAGAGAAGCAGACGACTCTGATAAATGATTTTCTTCATTCTAAGCTGCCTGTCTTCTTTCAGGTTCATTGTCTAAAGACAAAGTCTGGTATTTGATGAGGGGTGTACTCTATTTGAAAAGAGTTTTTAACTAGGAATTATATATTCACCTGAAGCATTTCAAAATTTATATTTATACTTTTGTTCATGTACTTTTCAATTCTATCATCTCTGAGAAGGTCAAATATTACATATCATCTGTTTCTATGAATAAAAAGTATGTTTTCTGATGAACAGAGCTTTTTGTCACTAAGAAAGTCAAAGTTTTTTTCAAGTAACATGATTTTAAACCCCAGTGGTAGGAAACCAAATTATATAAGTTAGTGTTAAATGAAATAGAGGTTCATCTACTGCTATTGCTAAATAAATGTTATATTTAAATTTAATGCATTAATTTACTTCCTTAAAAATGAAACCAAATTTAATTTATGTCAAGGAAATTTCTGTTATCTAGTTAAGCACTTAACAAGTGCTTATAATTTTTAAAATAATTTGATATTAATACTTTTCTATATGTCAGAAATAAACTTGCTTAAAATTCTTTTTTTTAAAATACATCAAATTATTTAACTCCTGATTCTGAGGATGTAAACCTTCAAAGCCATGAAGCAGTGATAATGGTTAATGTAAATTAACTTGTGGAAAAAGAGATACAGGAAAAAAAATCTCCAGCGTCTCAGAGTGCCTATAATGGAACAGGAGAATAAAGTCAGATTTTCTTGATGTCTCCATTCTGCTCTGGATCAGTTCATTATAGTATTATTAGAAATTGTACTTCCTCTAAATATAAGACAAAATTAACATGAGATTTTAAGTGAGCAATATATTAAACTTACACATTGGCATAAAAAGATAATAATGCTTTCCCAGATAAAGGAAAGATAACTAATTCATGATGATAATGAGTATAGTAGTCAATGTTTCTTACTTAATTATAAATAATTTATAAATAATTATTGAAATAATATCATAACTGGCATATTCTTACTTAAGATACTATGTTAATCACAAATCAGACCTCTGGTGAAATTGGGTTGAAATGTCTAAAATATTATGTAATAAAACAGTTGATTAGGGATAAGGCCCGCTTTGAGCATTTGTTGTTATACAAATATGTTCACTGTGTTTATGATTTATACTTGTATATTTCAAAAACAAATTTAGACTACTAAAATAAAATACATCATCAACTATAACAAAGCAAGTAATGAAAATGAAAGGAGTTGAGAAATTATCAACTTACACTTTTCTTTTTGAAACTGTCAGTTCCTCGAAGAACTGTGACTTTCACATCTTACTCATCTCAGTATGATCAGGACTAGCACAGTACTTGGCTTATGAAGACTCTCAGGAAATGTGTGTTGAATGAAAGGAACAATGAAAATAACAACCGGAAAACAATTAGAAGGAGTGAAAAACATGGGAAGAGAGAAAAGTGGGGAGGGAGGTGGGAGAGGGGAGGAAGATTTTAAACTTTTTGTTTTCAGTTTCATTGTGGATCTAATGTCACTTGATTAGAGAAAGCACACCAGAGTCCCTAAGACCTGGAGGCAGGGGAAAGGGGAGTTCTAGAGGACCAGATACCAGAAGGCACCACGATCCTCCCGCTGGGACCTCCCACATCTCCACTGAAGACAACTGTGTAAGTAACTGCTGACAGGACAATCTGAGGAGTCTAAACCGGTCCACCTCTTGGTCTTTTTTTGAAATGACTGCTTTGTACATTGAATTCTCAAGGATTTTCAACCATCACCTCCAAATCTGATCATTCACTCTTGAATATTGTTTCCAAGTGCCTATCACACCTCTTTCAATTCTAATCTTGGGTCTTTGATGTTAAAACAGGACATAATATCCTGAAAACTTTATTGAATCTCCAAATTTATAAGTACTTCTCAAATAGGTATTAATAGATTCTCCCATAACATACAACTGAAATTTTTAAGTGCCCCTATCAGAGTCTTATGGCTCAGCTGGTAAAGAATCCACCTGCAATGTGGGAGACCTGGGTTCGATCCCTGGGTTGGGAAGATCTGCCAGGGAAGAGAAAGTACCCACTCCAGTATTCTGGCCTGGAGAATTCCGCAGACTGTAAAGTCCATAGGGTGGCAAAGAGTCAGACATGACTCAAGTGTCTTCCGCTTTCATCAGAGTCTTAATAATAAATGCAGGATTAAGGTTCATTTCGAAGCTCTTAGTATTAATTCAAGTACCAAAATAAAGTGTATTCTACATTTCCATTTTATCATTATTGTGATAACACTACTACCAAGTCCATCCTGAGTCTGTGTACATGATAGGGAATAGCATCTCACTAAGATGCATGCAATGCTGTCTCATTAGTTATCTGATTCATATCAGATCTATCCAAAAAGCAAAAAGCAAAAATTTCCCTAACAAGTTGTGTTGTAAAGAGCTTGGGAAACAAACACTCTCATCCTTTGTGAATACAAACTCATACAAACACTTTGGAAGACAATGAGGCAATTTTATCCAAATTTTAAAAACATATACCTATAGACAGTAATTCCACTATGGGAATTTATTTTATAGATATATTTGCATGTCTGTGAAATAATTTATATACTAGAACACGTGCTAGCCAAAAATTATAAACTAAATAGTCATCATTAAGTAACTGTGATGCAGTTCATTTTATATGTCAGTTTCCCTGGGCCATAGTGCCCAGGTATTTAGTTAAACATTATTCTGAATGTTTCTTTGATCATGTTTTTTGATAAGATTAACATTAAATCACTGGACTTTGAAAAAGCAGATTGTCCTTCATAATGTGGGTAAGCCTCATCCAATCACTGAAGACATGAATGTAACAAAAGACTACCTCATATAGGAAGGAATTTTATCAGTAGATGGCTTTTGGACTTGGAATTCAGCAGCATAGCAGCCCTGATTGCCAGCCTGATGGCCTTTGGAAGTGGACTACAGCATCAGCTCTTACCTGGGTCTCCAACTATTTAATCTGAGTTTGAATCGTATAAGATGTGTTATGGTACATAAAATTTTTTATATTCTGCATTTGAAACAGTATTATCATTTAAATTTTTTAATTGGTATATACATTAGCTGTATTATAGATATATGATACAAATGCATTTTCTATGCAACTTACATATTTTTAATTTAAAGTTTGAGTCATTAAAATGCAAACAACATTTACATTATATGCTTTCACAAATTCTTAATGTGTTTATTTCACTTCTCTAAATATTGTTAATGCAATATTTCTTTTAGCCCTTTTATGTTTCAGTTCAGTTCAGTTCAGTCACTCAGTCGTGTCTGACTCTTTGAGACCCCAGGCCTCCCTGTCAATCACCAACTCCTGGAGTTCACTCAGACTCATGTCCATCGAGTTGGTGATGCCATCCAGCCATCGTCCCCTTCTCCTCCTACCCCCAATCCCTCCCAGCATCAGAGTCTCTTCCAATGAGTTAACTCTTCGCATGAGGTGGCCAAAGTACTGGAGTTTCAACTTTAGCATCATTCCTTCCAAAGAAATCCCAGGGCTTATGTCCTTTAGAATGGACTGGTTGGATTTCCTTGGAGTCCAT
>SJYC01099437.1:0-19590 GCA_006408675.1 Madoqua kirkii
GGATCTCCTTGCAGTCCAAGGGACTCTCAAGAGTCTTCTCCAACACCACAGTTCAAATGCATCAATTCTTCGGTGCTCAGCCTTCTTCACAGTCCAACTCTCACATCCATACATTCTTACATCAGTCCAAATTAAAACAGACCCTAATAAAAACAATAGTACAATTGTATGTTAAATGGTTAACTATTTAATCCAATAAACATGGTACTACATATAAAAAAATATTATCCATAAGTTCTGTAAACGTGCCTTCCAGAAAGTAAGCCTTCTCAGAACATCTTATTTGCCTCTTGTGATCAATTGTATTTGTAAACCTGGAGGACAGTTTGATAAACGTAGAGCATACAAATCAATAAACAAGGAATGAGGTTCTGTGGGGGCCTTCCATTTTCAAATGTAGAAGCCTTTAGCAGTAATTTGGGCTGCTGCTGAAACTGCATTAATGTCTTCACTTACTTTCAGTATAGTTCAGGTATGGAGAAGCAAAAAACCCCAACATGCCCCAGATTACTGAGATGTATGCTGGGAAATAAGCTGGGTGACAATACACAGCCTTGATGGACTCCTTTTCCTACTTGGAACCTGTCTGTTGTTCTATGTCCAGTTATAACTGTTGCTTCCTGACCTGCATACAGATTTCTCAAGAGGCAGGTCAGGTGGTCTGGTCCCATTTCTTTGAGAATTTTCCACAGTTTGTGGTGATCCACACAGTCAAAGGCTTTGGCATAGTCAAAAAAGCAAAAATAAATGCTTTTCTGGAACTTTCTTGCTTTTTCGATGATCCAACAGATGTTGGCAATTGTACTCCTTTTCCTATTTGGAACCAGTCTGTTGTTCCATGTCCAGTTCTAACTGTTGCTTCCTGACCTGCATACAGATTTCTCAAGAGGCAGGTCAGGTGGTCTGGTCCCATTTCTTTGAGAATTTTCCACAGTTTGTGGTGATCCACACAGTCAAAGGCTTTGGCATAGTCAAAAAAGCAAAAATAAATGCTTTTCTGGAACTTTCTTGCTTTTTCGATGATCCAACAGATGTTGGCAATTTGATCTTTGGTTCCTCTGCCTTTTCTAAGTCCAGCTTGAACATCTAGAAGTTCATGGTTCACGTACTGTTGAAGCCTGGCTTGAAGAATTTTGAGCATTACTTTACTAGCATGTGAGATGAGTGCAATTGTGTGGTAGTTTAAGCACAAGCTGGAATCAAGATTGCTGGGAGAAATATCAATAACCTCAGATATGAGGATGACACTACCCTTATGGCAGAAAGCAAGGAAGAACTAAAGAACCTCTTTATGAAAGTGAAAGACGAGAGTGAAAAAGTTAGCTTAAAGCTCAACATTTTGAAAACTAAGATTATGGCATCTGGTCCCATCACTTCGTGACAAACAGATGGGGAAACAGTAGATGACTTTATTTTCTGGGCTCCCAAATCACTGGAGATGGTGACTGCAGCCATGAAATTAAAGACACTTTCTCCTTGGAAGAGAAGTTATGACCAACCTAGACTTCATATCAAAAAGCAGAGACATTACTTTTCGAACAAAGGTCCGTCTAGTCAAGGCTATGGTTTTTCCAGTAGTCATGTACTGATGTAAGAGTTGGACTATAAAAAAAGCTGAACACCGAAGAATTGATGCTTTTGAATTGTAGTGTTGGAGAAGACTCTTGAGAGTCCCTTGGACTACAAGGACATCCAACCAGTCCATCCTAAAAGAAATCAGTCCTGAATATTCACTGCAAGGACTGATGTTGAGGCTGAAGTTCCAATACTTTGGCCACCTGATGTGAAGAAGTGACTCACTGGAAAAGATCCTCATGTTGGGAAAGATTGAAGGCAGGAGGAAAAGGGGATGACAGAGGATGAGATGGTTGGATGGAATCACCAATTTGACGGACATGAGTTTGAGCAAGCTCCAGGGTTGCTGATGGACAGGGAGGCCTGGCGTGCTGTAGTCCACTGGGTTGCAAAGAATCAGACACAACTTAGTGACTGAACCGAACTGAAAGCAGCTTTGAGAGTAGATGTTTGTATAATCCTCTGAGCACCACCTGCCCTCCACCTTGTCCACATCTGGAGTAAGAACTTCCATTTACCTCGTCGGCCTCTTTCCCAGACTTGGAGGTGCTCCCCACATTGAACCAGAGTCCTCACCTCTGGGTTATGCAGCTGATCCTCTGGGCAGCCATTTCATCCTTACAAATGCATGCTACTGGACATAAGGTCAACATGGGAAAGAAGCAAAAGCCTAAGTCCTACTGGTTATGAAGAAACAATTTTGTCACCAAATACAAAGAGCACATGACACGCATATTCTTTAAAGAAATCTTTCCAAAATGAATACTGTCAATGGAAACAGTTTGTGTGTGTGTGGAGAAAAGACAACCCAAGCGACCAGATTTCCCCCTTACAATAGTTATGCTCTAATCTGAGCGCC
Organism: Madoqua kirkii; assembly: GCA_006408675.1. Taxonomy (NCBI): domain Eukaryota; kingdom Metazoa; phylum Chordata; class Mammalia; order Artiodactyla; family Bovidae; genus Madoqua; species Madoqua kirkii. The sequence continues at coordinate 2,435 of SJYC01099437.1, forward strand.
CAAGAATTGAAGCTTTTGAACTGTGGTGGTGGAGAAGACTCTTGAGAGTCCCTTGGACTGCAAGGAGATCCAACCAGTCCATCCTAAAGCAGATCAGTCCAGAATGTTCATTGGAAGGACTGATGCTGAAGCTGGAACTCCAATACTTTGGCCACTCCATGCGAAGGGCCGACTCATTGGAAAAGACCCTGATGCTGGGAAAGATTGAAGGCAGGAGGAGAAGGGGACGAAGGGGATGAGATGGTTGGATGGTATCACCAACTCAATGGACATGAGTTTGAGTAAACTCTGGGAGGCCTGGTGTGCTACAGTCCATGGAGTTGCAAAGAGTCAGACATGACTGAGCAACTGATCTCAACTGAACTAAATCCATTCTACCACATGATGGGCTTACTTTATCAGCAGTATCCACCCTGACCTTGTGATTAAGCAAGAAATCCAGGTTCATCTGAGGAAACATAATTTGTATCTTCAGTCATCTGATTGCTCTTTCACCTTCTTAAGATTCCTGGTTCTTGAAATGGCCATAATTTTTTTTTTTTTTAACCAGTTGTTTGTGTTTTGATTGTCTACTCTTTGCCTTGTCTTTAAAAGCAGTGAGAACTGTATCCAGCATAATCTTACATTTCTCTACTATTAGATAACATCAGAGAATTTAGCAACCAACTGGAGTGTATATATCAAGCGAAATCCACTGCATAACCTATGACTGACTGTAACAATATAATAGATTTCAACTAGAGTGTAAAAGCTGTATTTTTCCTGTATGCAATCATTAATAATGGTAGAATATACTGATAATGCATAACAAAAAATTTTCCTAGAAGTCAGCCCATCTGTGGTTCTTTCCCCTGCAGTTGTTTGGACTATAAATTGTATTTAATCAAACAACTCAAGAAAGAGAAAGAAACAAACAAAAAGAAAGAAGGGAGGGAGAGAAGGAAGGAAAGAAGGAAAGACACACACAGAAAAAAAGCATGACTATCTTTTGCTTCAAAGAAAAGGCAACTTGGTGCTCCCAGGAGGTCGGAGACAGTCTGATGTGCTTCAGACAAAGGATGTTTTGCTTGTAAGTAAAACACATGTCATCTTTCTCACATTCTGGACATTGATTTTGCTTCCATATAATTTACTATCCTTTGCTTCTCATTAATAAATTATTGCAAAAATATGAGAACTGTTTAAACATCTGATTTCCTTTTTAGCTAAATCGGTGATAAACCAAGTTTGACAAAACGTGAGTTACTCTTGCTATTGTTTGCGGTCTAGAGCTATATTCTAGGATGTCCAATTAGGGCTTACAAACTCCCCTTTAACTTTATTTGTGAATAAGGAGACAAACTAAAATAGCATCCAAGATAAGTCAGTAAAACCACTTCCATTTTTTTATCTTTTCATCACCGATTTTAAAGAATCCTACAAGTAACCATGTCAGCAATCTGCTCTAAACAGGACTAAAGAAGATGTCCCTATAAACTATTATGTAATTCACCAGGAGTTTATAATAACTTGCTACACTGGCTGTTAGTTTAGTGTAGTAAGTACTTTTATATAAAAGTATGTTTTAAAATATTAGAAAGTTATGTGGAAAAATTTTCAAAGGGTTATTGAAAGGTACATTGGAGGATCTATTTCCTGCCTTTTAGGTAAATGATTATTGGTTTGCTTATTCTACAGTTAATCTAGGTATTACGTTCAAAGATCCTTATTTCTTTTGCTCCCTTCCTTTCTTGTTTCCTTTCCTCTTTTTTGTTCCTAAAATTGTTGTCTGCAAAAATTTGCCATTTTTCTACTCTTTCTAGGATGTCTATGAATAATGAACAGGATATTCACATATAACATATCAGACATGCACACACTATACAGACACATAAATCCCCTCACATACATACTTGCACCACTGGTAAATATCCTTCCACTGCACACCTCACTTTCTATGACTCACTGCCTGGAACAGATCCAGGTTTTGCGGAAGGTGACGTTTACATTTTTCAGGAGCCCTCTTTAAAGCCAGAGTCCGAAAGCTTAGCTGATGGCAGTTTGATTTTTTTCTTTTTTTCAGATTTTACAAAATCATATAACCATGGAACACACTGCCAGAGCCCTCCACATTCTTTGGAAGGAGTCTGTACAAGTTGGTCTCTTAAAGTTTATGCTTCACTTAGCATCCAACCCACCTCTGCCATCCCCACCTTGAACCACTCCACAAATCACCCTGGACAACAGAGACCGCCCGCAGTCTGTTCACTCAATGAACCCTGCCTTATGGGGCTGTCAGGAAATCGCCACAAAACCAAGCAGCAAGCCATCCATTTTTCTGGCAGTGGGACTTCTTCCCTAAACCCAGGCACTGAAGAACACGTGAGAGCCGGGTCTCAGGAGAGGCCTCATTGCCCAAAAGGCAGATGTACTATATTCCACAAGCAGTAAAAAGCAAACCCGTACTTTCCTTTGGATTTTAAATTTGGAAGGCTCCTACCACAAAGCACATCACTGATGAGAAAACAATGATGAACTGTGTAGCAAAAGACACTCTGCCTTTCCAGAATGTGTGAGGCCAAAGTGATCCACAGGCTACAGTCCAGAAGCAAGGGCAGGCCCATAACCTTGACACACTGCCCACACAGAGGCTCAGCACAGCGCCCACAAAGACCCTGGGCACGCCCCCTCACATCAGAGCAGTTAAAACACCCAGAGCCTCTTCTACAGCTCGATTCCACTACTAGCTTAAACATTCTGGAACTGCCAACAAAAGAGCTCCCCCTCACCTCATTTAGCAGAATCGTTTTTCTTTTTATTTCGGTTGCACTGTGTAAACCCACACTGCTATCACTTGTCACATCTGTGATGTCTACTCACATTGTTCACAACATTAATATTAACCTTCTTTTCAAACAGCTTCTCCATAAGATACAAATCATTGCTTTTAGCAGCATTCTGGAAGCTTCTCTCATTTGGCAGCTCTGAAAGCAAGCAAGCAAGCATGACTGTGGGAACTGAAGAGGGTTGAAGAGAAAGCAGACCTCATGTGGCAAACCTTGGGACTCACAACCTGAAACAACATCCTTGAGCCTTTCACAGTCTGCTATTTTGGGTGTGGGAACTTTGCTTCAATATTTTATAAAGCTGTATTATCAAGATTCCAAGTACTCCTCACACTGACTTAAACATCTTCCTATCCCAAACAAAACATTATTCTCAAGGACCACCCTGAAGTCAGCAATGCAGAATATAGCTCTAGGAGGTTGGAGGGTGGCCACTGACTCCCCAAGGGGCGTTGTTTATAAAATGTTTGTACAAGATTAGGCTGGGAGGAGCCCAAATACTCTATACAAGCTTACAGAGATAAAATTGTTGTCAGCAGAATGCTGTGGGATGCCAGACCTGCAGAAACAAAACCATGAAACACAGCACATCTTATAAATAGTCATGAATGAAGGTTAAAAGTGACAAGCATGTTTTATTTTCATTTACATGAAAGGAGATAAAAGAAGATTTTCACTTTTACTGGAAACATTAATATTACTATACACTGCGAATATTACAGGTCATATGAAGTGAAGTGGCTCAGTCGTGTCAGACTCTTTGTGACCCCATGGACTGTAGCCCACCAGGCTCCCCTGTCCCTGGGATTTTCCAGGCAAGAATACTGGAGTGGGGTGCCATTTCCTTCTCCAAGGGAAATTCCTGACCCAGAACCTGATCTCCCCCATTGTAGGCAGACGCTTTACCGCCTGAGCCACAAGGGAAGCCTCTAGATCCTGTATGTACAGGTCACATACATAATACATATTCAGATTTTTACATAATACATATTTTACATAATACATATTTTTACATAATACATATTCAGGTTTTATTAAATAGCTTAGAGAAGACTCCAGGACTTACTGAGTTGTTTTTTGTTTGTTTGCTTCTTTGTTGTTGTTTGCTGTTATTTTGGAATATCAAGGAGCTGAAAAGGGACTTCCCTGGCAGTCCACTGGTTAAGACTTCCTGTTCCCATGGCAGGGGGCCCTGCCTGGTCAGGGAACTAGATCCCACATGCCACAGTAAAGATCGAAGATCCTGCTGCTTAGTTGTAACTAAGAGCTGGTGAAGCCAAAGAAATGAGGTGTTTTTTTTTAAATCATAAAACTTTTAGAAGAAAACACAGGAGAAAAGCTTCATAAACTGGGACTAGGCAAACAGTTCTGTCTTACACATGACTCCAACTGCATGACCGTAAATGAAAACAATAGTAAATTGGACTTTAGAAAAATTTCAAACTTTGCTCTGTGAAAAATACTGTTAAGAGAATAAAAAAGACAACCTATAGATTGGGGGAACATATATGCAAATCACACGTCTGACAAATGACTCAACAGTAAGAAAACAAAATCCAATTTAAAAATAGGGAAAAGACTTCAGTGGAACAAAAGGAACCAAAGAGGATATATAGATGGCAATAAGCACATGGGAAGATGTTCAACATCATTATCTATTAGGGAAACATAACTTAAAACCACAAGGAGATACCAATATGCACCTGTTAGAATGGCTAAAATTTTAAAACACCAACAATACCAAATTTAAGTTCTTCTCTCAGGGCATCAAGGCCTTGCCTGAAGTGGTTCTGTGTACCACACCAATATCATCCGCTCTCCCCTTCAATACCTAATATTCAAATAGTCTGGTCTTACTCCTCTTTCTTTTTCTTAAAATATTTATTTAACTGCACCTGGTCTTAGCTGCTGCACGCAGGACCTTCCCTTGCAGGGCACAAAATCTCAGTACTAGTTGCAGAACGCCAACATGTTGGATCTTAGCTCCCCAACCAGGGATCAAACTCAGAGTCTCCCACATTGTCAGGTGGAGTCTTAACCACTGGCCAACAAGGAAGTCCACTTCCTCCTTTTTCAACAATAGATCAGTTTCATTCCTACCTTTTATTTGCTCTTTCTCTTAATTTTAATGCTTTTCCCCCCAAACTTCCCGTGGTTCAGTTCAGTTCAGTTCAGTTGCTCTGTTGTGTCAACATGGACTGCAGCATGCCGGGCCTCCCTGTCCATCACCAACTCTCAGAGTTTACTCAAACTCATGTTCATTGAGTTGGTGATGCCATCCAACCATCTCATCCTCTGTCGTCCCCTTCTCCAGATCCCACCTTCAATCTTTCCCAGCATCAGGGTCTTTTCCAGTGAGTTAGTTCTTCGCATCAGGTGGCCAAAGTATTGGAGCTTCAGTTTCAGCATCAGTCCTTCCAATGAATATTCAGGACTGATTTCCTTTAGGATGAACTGGTTGGATCTCCTTGCAGTCCAAGGGACTCTCAAGAGTCTCCTCCAACATCACAGTTCAAAAGCATCAATTCTTCAGTGCTCAGCTTTCTTTATAGTCCAACTCTCACATCCATACACAACTACTGGAAAAACCATAGCTTTGACTAGACAGACCTTTGTTGACAAAGTAACGTCTCTGCTTTTTAATATGCCGTCTAGGTTGGTCATAACTTTTCTTCCAAGGAGTAAGCATCTTTTAATTTCATGGCTGCACTCACCATCTGCAGTGATTTTGGACCACCCAAAAATAAAGTCAGCCACTGTTTTCACTGTTTCTCCATCTATTTGCTATGAAGTGATGAGACCAGATGCCATGATCTTAGTTTTCTGAATGTTGAATTTTTAGCCAGTTTTTCACCCTCTTTCACTTCCATCAAGAGGCTCTTTAGTTCTTCACTTTCTGTCATAAGGGTGATGTCATCTGCATATCTCAGGTTATTGATATTTCCCCCAGCAATCTTGATTCCAGCTTGTGCTTCATCCAGCCCAGCATTTCACATGATGTACTCTGCATATAAGTTAAATAAGCAGGGTGACAATATACAGCCTTGACAGACTCCTTCCCTATTTGGAAGCAGTCTGTTATTCTATGTCTAATTCTAACTGTTGCTTCCTGACCTGCACACAGATTTCTCAAGAGGCAGCTCAGGTGGTCTGGTATTCACGTCTCTTTAAGAATTTCCCGGAGTTTGTTGTGGTCCACACAGTCAAAGGCTTTGGCATAATCAATAAAGCAGAAATAGATGTTTTTCTGGAACTCTCTTGCTTTTTTGATGATCCAGTGGATGTTGGCAATTTGATCTCTGGTTCCTCTGCTTTTTCTAAATCCAGCTTGAACATCTGGAAGTTCATGGTTCATGTATTGCTGAAGCCTGGCTTGGAGAACTTTGATCATTACTTTACTAGCATGTGAGATGAGTGCAGTTGTGCGGTAGTTTTAGCATTCTTTGCCATTACCTTTCTTTGAGATTGGGATGAAAACTGACATTTTCCAGTCCTGTGGCCACTGCTGAGTTTTCCAAATTTGCTGGCAGACTGACTGCAGCACTTTCACAGCATCATCTTTCAGGATTTGAAATAGCTCTGCTGGAATTCCATCACCTTCACTAGCTTTGTTCCTAGTGATGCTTCCTAAGGCTCACTTGACTTCACATCCAGGATGTCTGGCTCTAGGTTGGTGATTATCTGGTCATGTGATTATCTGGGTCATGAAGATCTTTTTGTACAGTTCTTCCATGTATTCTTGCCACCTCTTCTTAGTGTCTTCTGCTTCTGTTAAGTCCATACCATTTTTGTCTTTTATTGTGTCCATGTTTGCAATAAATGTTCCCTTGGTATCTCTAATTTCCTTGAAGAGCTCTCTAGACCTTCCCATTCTATTGTTTTCCTCTATTTCTTTGCATTGATCACTGAGGAAGGTCCCACGGTTGATTCCTTCCTATCATTCAGAGGTTTTGCTCAAATATCGTGTCTGCCCTGATCACCACATCTCCTGTTCCCTTGCCACAATCACATCACTCTGTTCCATAGTCTCCATAGCGTTTACCACTACCTTAAAATATCTCATTCATTTATTTGCTTACTTATTTCATTATCTATCAACCCCCTACAACCAGAAATTGAGCTTGGGCCAGAATATGCTCTGTCTGCATCTCTACATCTGCTGCTGCTGCTGCTGCTAAATCGCTTCAGTCATGTCCCAGTCTGTGCGACCCCATAGATGGCAGCCCGCCAGGCTCCCCCCTCCCTGGGATTCTCCAGGCAAGAACACTGGAGTGGGTTGCCATTTCCTTCTCCAATGCAAGAAAGTGAAAAGTGAAAGTGAAGTCGCTCTGTCATGTCTTACTCTTCTCGACTCCATGGACTGCAGCCTACCAGGCTCCTCCGACCATGGGAATTTCCAGGCAAGAGTACTCGAGTGGGGTGCCAGTGCCTTCTCCGAATCTCTACATCTAGAATGTTCATTTATGTATTACTTTCTGCATCTTTAGATGCAGATGCTCTCTCTGCATCTCTACACCTAAAATGTGCATTTATATAGTACTTTCTTGAAAATATTTCCAGAAAGAATGGCTGGCTAGCTGGATGGATGGATGGATGAATGAAGTAACTGAAGACTATCTTAAGAAACTGATGTTCTGCACCCAAGGCTGGTCTTTGGGAAAGGAGGCCATCGCAGCGAAGTGACATGGATGGTATGCCTGTTAAGAGACTCGATGTCATGCTTAACTTTAAAGACTCTTAAAACAGCATCCCTCAGTTTATGCTGGAAATTTATTCCCAAGGTACCAGAAGAACCCCTCCATGCTTTAAAAACTAAAGTACAGAAAAATTAGGTGACTTATTAGTGGTCACATAATAAATTAGTGAAGGCTCAGGCTGTAGGAGATAACACAGAAAACTCTTTCCTTATTTGTAAAAGGGCTGAATGATTTCTTGGGAAATCCTCTTACTCAATTTGAAAGAGGAACACTTTCCTTCCACCTACAGTGCAGGGTTAACCTGAAATAAAACGTCCTGAGAAACGTGAGCCAACCCTTGGGAGGGTGTGGATCCCAAAGCTGAAACTCAGCCCACCTAGGGCGCAGGGGTGAGGATGGGCTCGGGTCCCTGGGGCACCCGCAGCTGCTCAACCGGTTCCCCAAGTGCGCCCCGCGCCGCCCCCGAGGGAGTTTCCAGACCTGTAACCGGACTCACGGAACTCGTTTCTGGCCGCCGCCGCCGCCTCCTGCGGCCGCTCTTGCTCGGCGCCCCGGGACAGGCCCCCCTAAGGCCGGCCGCCGCGCCCCTCAGGTCTCCCGCAGCCCCCTCGCCGCCGCCCTGCGCCCTGGGGCGACCCGACCAGGCTCCAGGTCCGACCCCGAGGCCTGCCCCGCTGGGGGCCGCGCGCACCAGGGGCCGCGCTCCGCTGCGGGCGCCTCCGCGGGCGCCTCGCCTGGGGCTGCAGTCCTGCCCGGCGCGGCCGCCTTCAGGCGTGGCGCGCGCTGTGCCGGAAGCACCTGCAGTGAGAAATTAAGAGGAATGTCCCGGCCACCTTTCGGTGGTTCTGAGTACAATTTGGAGATGACTCTTGAGAGTCCCTTGAACTGCAAGGAGATCCAACCAGTCCATCCTAAAGGAGATCAGTCCTGAATATTCATTGGAAGGACTGATGCTGAAGCTGAAGCTCCAGTACTTTGGCCACCTGATGGGAAGAACTGACCCATTGGAAACGACCCTGATGCTGGGAAAGACTGAAGGCAGGAGGACAGACGATGAGATGGTTGGATGGCATCACCCAGTCAATGGACGTGAGTTTGAGCAAGCTCCGGGAGTTGGTGATGGACAGGGAAGCCTGGCGTGCTGCAGTCCACGCGGTCACAAAGAGTCGGACACGACTGAGCGACTGAACTGAACCGAACAGAATACAATTCAGAGTTGTCGAAGTTAGCTTTATAAAACAACATTGTTGGATCTTCAGTACTGAATCAATTCTACATGGGCTTCCAGAATTTTCTTTTGAATAAAGTACGACTCAGTTCCCTCTTTGAAAATGGAAAACCTTGGTGTCCCAATGTAACGCAGTGGTAACCTACTGGCCTCCCCATCTTGGGTATTCTTTCTTTCTTGAAAGTGAAAGTGTTAGCGGCTCATCGGTGTCCAACTCCTCATGACCCCGTGGACTGTAGTGGCTTAGAAAGTAAAGATTTAATGAAATATAGTAAACTATGCTGGGCAATCGTATGCCTAGCTAAAATTCAAATAATAAGGAAGAAATGTAGAATAGTGAACAGCCAGGATATTGCCACTGAATCCCTACTATAAACACAGTGTGCTTGAATTAGGAGTTAAATTAGAAGTTTAGTATATTCTGAGAGTGAAAAAAAGCCTCATAAAACAGAACTAGATTTGACCCCAGAACTGACCCACCTCTTTTGTTCACACACACACACACACACACACACACACACACACACACAGAGATAAGAGTGATGTTAGGAAAGAATTGTCTATGGTTTAGTGAAAGGAAAGAAACTCGTGAAAGCTGAGAAGTAAATTGAAAGGCCACAGATTAGGCATCTGTTGAAGACTTGACAAAAGGAATAAAAAGAAGTGGTGTTATAAGGGCTGACAGAATTAGTAACAGATGTAGATTTGGCAGAGGTCATGTGTGTGTGTGTGTGTGTGTGTATGTGTGTATCAGTTCAGTTCAGTTGCTCAGTTGTCACCAACTCTGCAACCCCATGGACTGCAGCACTCCAGGCCTCCCTGTCCATCACCAGCTCCTAGAGTTTACTCAAACTCATGTCCATTGAGTCAGTGATGCCATCCAACCATCTCATCCTCTGTCGTCCCCTTCTCCTCCCCTCTTCAATTTTCCCAGCATCAGGATCTTTTCCAGTCAGTCAGTTCTTCACAACAGTTGACTAAAGTATTGGAGTTTCAGCTTCAGCATCAGTCTTTCCAATGAATATTCAGGACTTATTTCCTTTAGGATGGACTGGCTGGATCTCCTTGCAGTCCAAGGGACTCTCAAGAGTCTTCTCTAACACCACAGTTCAGAAGCATCAATTCTTCAGCACTCAGCTTTCTTTATAGGCCAACTCACATCTTTACATGACTACTGGAAAAACCGTAGCTTTGACTAGACGGACCTTTGTTGGCAAAGTAATGTTTCTGCTTTTTAATATGCTGTCTAGGTGGGTCATAACTTTTCTTCCAAAAAACAAGCATTTTCACGGCTACAATCACCATCTGCAGTGATTTTGGAGCCCCCCAAAATAAAGTAGGTATATGTACATCTATGCATGGCACCCCACTCCAATACTCTTGCCTGGAAAATCCCGTGGATGAAGGAGTCTGGTAGGCTACAGTCCATGGGGTTGCAGAGTCGGACACGACTGAGCGACTTCACTTCACTTCACTTCACATGCATATGTATATGTAGGTATATATGAGTTTGAAATAATGACAAACTTAAGAGACTGCGATTAGATGGAAAGGGTATAAACTATTTGCCTCTGAATTATCTTCTGTCTCCCTGAGCCTTCTGCAGGTAGCAACAATTTTAGAAAATAAATTACCTCACATCACACACACACACACACACACACACACACACACACACACAGAGATAAGAGTGATGTTAGGAAAGAATTGTCTATGGTTTAGTGAAAGGAAAGAAACTCGTGAAAGCTGAGAAGTAAATTGAAAGGCCACAGATTAGGCATCTGTTGAAGACTTGACAAAAGGAATAAAAAGAAGTGGTGTTATAAGGGCTGACAGAATTAGTAACAGATGTAGATTTGGCAGAGGTCATGTGTGTGTGTGTGTGTGTGTGTATGTGTGTATCAGTTCAGTTCAGTTGCTCAGTTGTCACCAACTCTGCAACCCCATGGACTGCAGCACTCCAGGCCTCCCTGTCCATCACCAGCTCCTAGAGTTTACTCAAACTCATGTCCATTGAGTCAGTGATGCCATCCAACCATCTCATCCTCTGTCGTCCCCTTCTCCTCCCCTCTTCAATTTTCCCAGCATCAGGATCTTTTCCAGTCAGTCAGTTCTTCACAACAGTTGACTAAAGTATTGGAGTTTCAGCTTCAGCATCAGTCTTTCCAATGAATATTCAGGACTTATTTCCTTTAGGATGGACTGGCTGGATCTCCTTGCAGTCCAAGGGACTCTCAAGAGTCTTCTCTAACACCACAGTTCAGAAGCATCAATTCTTCAGCACTCAGCTTTCTTTATAGGCCAACTCACATCTTTACATGACTACTGGAAAAACCGTAGCTTTGACTAGACGGACCTTTGTTGGCAAAGTAATGTTTCTGCTTTTTAATATGCTGTCTAGGTGGGTCATAACTTTTCTTCCAAAAAACAAGCATTTTCACGGCTACAATCACCATCTGCAGTGATTTTGGAGCCCCCCAAAATAAAGTAGGTATATGTACATCTATGCATGGCACCCCACTCCAATACTCTTGCCTGGAAAATCCCGTGGATGAAGGAGTCTGGTAGGCTACAGTCCATGGGGTTGCAGAGTCGGACACGACTGAGCGACTTCACTTCACTTCACTTCACATGCATATGTATATGTAGGTATATATGAGTTTGAAATAATGACAAACTTAAGAGACTGCGATTAGATGGAAAGGGTATAAACTATTTGCCTCTGAATTATCTTCTGTCTCCCTGAGCCTTCTGCAGGTAGCAACAATTTTAGAAAATAAATTACCTCACACTTGTAAGAGGAACAGTCCAATATTATGATTTAATAAATGTGATCATTGTTTTCAATACTGCCTATAATATCTTTTGAGTTTTTCTTGAACATCTGGTAATTCAACTGTGTATTACAAAGCAAAGGTGATTATCCCTTAATGATCCAACTTAAAAAAACAGTTTTTGCTCCAGGGATATAAACGCCATCTCTCTGTGAAGTTTATGGACATCCTACCAGCACCAGGGATGCTCTAATATATAATTGCTTTTCAAAATGGGGGAAAAAAAATCAGCACCAGATACACTTTTCAAAATGAGATATTTCCTCAAAAGGCATTTTTTTTAAGCCCTAGGTTAATGGTCATATTTTGAGCCTTTTTCCAAATATTTCCAAGCTACCTCGAGAGAATAGAGTAATAAAACATTTCTAAAACAAGCCCCTACCCAATAAAGGGAAAGAAGTACAGTTCCCTTTTCCTGGAATGCCCCTCCCTATGGCCCAGCTTGAGTGCAGCCATCTATGTCAGCCATCATTCTGTCTTTCCAAAGAAAATATGGTAAGATAGTAACAGATATCCAGAGAAGACAATGGCACCCCACTCCAGTACTCTTAACTGGAAAATCCCATGGATGGAGGAGCCTGATGGGCTGCAGTCCATGGGGTCACTGAGGGTTGCACACGACTGAGCGACTTCACTTTCACTTTTCACTTTCATGCATTGGAGAAGGAAATGGCAACCCACTCCAGTGTTCTTGCCTGGAGAATCCCAGGGATGAGGGAGCCTGGTGGGCTGCCGTCTATGGGGTCGCACAGAGTTGGACACAACTGAAGTGACTTAGCAGCAGCAGCAGCAGTAACAGACATCAGTCTTTGGACAAGTATTATTTATTCATTTATATGTCAACAAATAATAGTTAACGTCTGTTAAGTGCCAGGCTTTGTACTTTGTGCTTAGAGTTCAGAGATCAGAGAGAGACAGCATCTCTAGCAGCCTACAACCCAGTAGACAGAGACCACAGCAAAGTCACAGCAAAAAACATTTCAGAAACAGGGGCACAAAGGAGTGACTGATCAGTTTTCCTAGAGCGCAGGGGCCATTTCCTGAAAGTGGTCCTCGGGCTGAATGGTGATCCTTGGGCTAATTGTGATGAATGGTCATGTATGTTTATTGTGTATGTAGAGGGGAAAGGGGCATTTTGAGTTTATTTTTCTGCATGGTGTTAGACCGTGTTCTAGTTTCATTCTTTTATAGGTAGTTGACCGGTTTTCCTAGTACCACTTGTTAAAGAGATTGTCTTTCTCCATTGTATATTCTGGCCTCCTTTGTCAAAGATAAGGTGTCCATAGGTGTGTGGATTTATCTCTGGGGTTTCTATTTTGTTCCATGGATCTATCTTTCTGTCTTTGTGCCAGTACCATACTGTCTTAATGACTATGGCTTTGTAATATAGTCTGAAGTCAGGCAGGTTGATACCTCCAGTTCCATTCTTTGTTCTCAAGATTCCTTTGGCTATTCGAGGTTTTTTGTAATTCCATACAAATTGTGAAGGAAGCACATTCTGGACAAGAGGGAGCAACTGACCACGACACCAGAAGGGAGAAGCAGCTTGGTTTATTGGGGAAACTACAAGCTATGCTGTGTGACTTCAGTGTCCTTGAACGTCAAACCTGAGTTTAGTGTGCATCAAGGACAGTGATTTGTAGGAGCTCATTTGTACTGGCAACCAAGAGCCAATTGTTAAATTTTTAGGAATTTTGTGAACTGATTGACATCATGTCAATAGCTTGAAATCTGTCATGGTATTTGCACATGCATGCTCAGTCACTCCAGTCGTGTCTGACTCTGTGCCACCGTATGGATTGTGTAGCCTGCCAGGCTTCTCTGTCCATGAGATTCTCCAGGTAAGAATATTGGAGTAGGTTGTCATGTTCTCCTCCCCAGGGGATCTTCCTGACCCAGGGATCGAACCAGTGTCTGCTGAGCCACCAGGAAAGCCCATTTGCACCACAGAAATCATCATATACTGAAAATCCTACCTTTCTTCTCAACTCCTGCTGATCCTGGACAGAGCTGAGAGCTTTTGACATCTTTTGTTTCTAACATAATGGTGACATTATGAAAATGTCATTTGTGGCTAATGTGCAATAAATGCACAAAATGGTTTAGAGCAGGAAAAGCTGAGAAATCAGTTGGAAGGTCAGAGTTTAGGCACAATTTGTTCAGTCGCTAAGTTATGTCTGACTCTTTGCAGCCTCATGGACAGCAGCACCTTAGGTACGCCTTATTAAATAGCAGATACTTTTTGTACTGAGTTGTCTAAAATGTATATATCCATGCCAATACTACTCCTTGTTGCTGCTGTTAAGTCCCTAATTTGTGTCCAACTCTTTGAGACTCCATGGACTATATCACATCAGGCTTCCCCGTCCTTCACTGTTCCCTAGAGTTTGCTCAAGCTCATGTCCATGGACTCAGTGATGCTATCTAACCATCTCATCCTCTGCCACCCACTTCTCCTCCTGCCCTCAATCTTTCCCAACATCAGGGTCTTTTCCAGTGAGTCAGCTCTTCGCATCAATTGGCCAAAATATTGGAGCTTCAGCATCAGCATCAGTCTTTCCAATTCAGTAGTAGTAATACTACTGTTTTAGTATATGGTGTTAATTACTACAGCTTTTAAATAAATGTTGATATGTACTAGGGCCTGCCGTTCTACCTTGTTATTCTTGGGCCTTTGGTCTTCCACATAAAACTTAGGATCTACTTAACAACTTCCAAGAAAAACCATGAGAAGTTTTGTTTTGAGTTCTATTGAACTTACAGAGTTAGGGGAGAGTAGTTATCTTTAAAATAGCTATTCTTCCTGACTAGGATCACTCTAATTTACTCAGACATACTGTTTGTCTTTTAGTAATATTTGGTAGTTTTAAAGTACTCAACAAATTCTGATAGATGACACCTCCGTACCTCCCCAGACCCTATGGGTCCCTTATAGATTATTATTATGAAAGAGAGTATGTTTATTACATGTCCTAATTTGCTATTATTGTTGTACAGGAATGCTCCTGATTTTGTACATTGATCTTGTAGCCATAACATTGAACTCTTTTATTAAATGTAGATTTTAAAAAATACAAACACATCTGACAATAAAGTTTTATTTTTGTTTCCAGTTTTTAATTCGTCTTATTTATTGAATTGACTCCAGCAAAGCAACAGAGGATACCCATGTGTTATTCTTAAGGAGTGCTTCTAAAATTTCACCATTAAATGGTATGATTTATATAGTTTTTCATAGGTGAGACAGTTTACTAACAGAACCTGCTTTTGTTTGGGTATAGCAATGTGTCTTGCTAAAAATTACATTTCCAGGTTCCCTTTAGTATGAGGAAGCCATGTGACAGTTTGGCCAATGAGATGGAAGTGGAACTTGTTACGTAGGGCTTCCAGGAAAGCTCCTTAAAGTGGGACAGACTCATTGCCCTTTTATCCTTTCCACTTTCTTGTCTTCCTACCTGGAACTCATGTGTAAGGCTGAACATGGAAAAGCCCATCCATCTTGTGACCAGAAGCTGGCCATGTGATGGCCTGTGAACCCATCTTTGAACTACTGAGCTAACGCTAACCAATGAAATTCATGCTTCATGGGAAAACTAGAACTGATTTTTTTTTTTTTAAGAGACAGATCAGGTTTCTGTAACTCACAGCTGAAATGAAATTCTGAATTGATGCAAAAAAGTAGGGTGCTGAAACAAAACCCAGTATACAGAATTGATTTAGTGTTTAAGGGAGGGACTTTGAGGAATGGGGACACATTTCATAGGCTGGAAAGATGGTGACTTGTTTGGAGATGATAAAATGTTTGGTCAACTTTGACAGCTTGACACCGGAGAGTAGACCAAATGCTGCTGTGGCTGTAGCATTAGGGGAAATGTCAGGAGAAAAACTGAAAATGCTGACAAAGGATGGCTCTTTCCTGCTGTGTTCAGCAAAGTCCTAGCAGAGAGAAATGTACCTTTTCTCTATTGAGGCAAATACCTGCAGAGATGGAGGAAAATTTCACCTCAATAAATAAAGAAGTTTCTGACATTTTTATTTTTTAATATAAATTTATTTAATTGGAGGTTAATTACTTTACATATTGTATTGTTTTTGCCATACATCAACATGAATCCACCACAGGTATACACGTGTTCCCCATCTTGAATCCCCTCTTCTTCTTCCCTCTCCATACCATCCCTCTGGGTCATCTCATTGCACCAGCCCCAAGCATCCTGTATCATGCATCGAACCTGCACTGGCGATTCATTTCATATATGATATTATACATGTTTCAATGCCATTCTCCCAAATCATCCCACCTTCTCCCTCTCCCACAGAGTCCAAAAGACTGTTCTATACATCTGTGTCTCTTTTGCTCTCTTGCATATAGGGTTATCGTTACCATCTTTCTAAATTCTACATATATGCATTGCTGCTGCTGCTAAGTCACTTCAGTTGTGTCCAACTCCGCGCAACCGCATAAACGGCAGCCCACCAGGCTCCCCCGTCCCTGGGATTCTCCAGGCAAGAACACTGGAATGGGTTGCCATTTCCTTCTCCAATGCATGAAAGTGAAAAGTGAAAGTGAAGTCGCTCAGTCATGTCCGACCCTCAGCGACCCCATGAACTTCAGCCTACCAGGCTCCTCCATCCATGGGATTTTCCAGGCAAGAGTACTGGAGTGGGGTGCCATTGCCTTCTCCAATATATACTGTATTGGTGTTTTCTTTCTGGCTTACTTCACTCTGTATAATTGGCTCCAGTTTCATCCACCTCATTAGAACTGATTCAAATGTATTCTTTTTAATGGCTGAGTAATTCTCCATTGTGTATATGTACCACAGCTTTCTTATCGATTCATCTGCTGATGGACATCTAGGTTGCCTCCATGTCCTGGCTGTTATAAACAGTGCTGTGATGAACACTGGGGTACACGTGTCTCTTTCAATTCTGGTTTCCTTGGTGTTTATGCCCAGCAGTGGGATTGCTGGGTCATAAGGCAGTAAAATATGGAGTTCAGTTCAGTTCAGTCGCTCAGTTGTGTCTGACTCTTCGCGAACCCATGAATTGCAGCACACCAGGCCTCCCTGTCCATCACCATCTCCCAGAGTTCACTCAGACTCAAGTTCATTGAGTCAGTGATGCCATCCAGCCATCTCATCCTCTGTTGTCCCCTTCTCCTCCTGCCCAATCCTTCCCAGCATCAGTCTTTTCCAGTGAGTCAACTCTTCACATGAAGTGGCCAAAGTACTGGAGTTTCAGCTTTAGCATCATTCCTTCCAAAGAAATCCCAGGGCTGATCTCCTTTAGAATGGACTGGTTGGATCTCCTTGCAGTCCAAGGGACTCTCAAGAGTCTTCTCCAACACCACAGTTCAAAAGCATCAATTCTTCGGCGCTCAGCCTTCTTCACAGTCCAACTCTCACATCCATACATGACCACTGGAAAAACCATAGCCTTGACTGGACGGACCTTAGTCTGCAAATAACGTCTCTGCTTTTGGATATGCTGTCTAGGTTGGTCATGAATTTGCGTGTCATCCTTTCGCAGGGGCCATGCTAATCTCCTCTGTATCGTTCCAATTTTAGTA
>SJYC01099440.1:0-10458 GCA_006408675.1 Madoqua kirkii
TGACTCTTTGCGACTCCATGAATCACAGCACGCCAGGCCTCCCTGTCCATCACCAACTCCTGGAGTTCACTCAGACTCATGTCTTTCGAGTCAGTGATGCCATCCAGCCATCTCATCCTCTGTCATCCTCTTTTCCTCCTGCCCCCAATCCCTCCCAGCATCAGAGTCCTTTACAATGAGTCAACTCTTCTCATGAGGTAGCCAAAGTACTGGAGTTTCAGCTTCAGCATCATATCTTTCAAAGATATCCCATGATTGATCCCCTTCAGAACGGACTGGTTGGATCTCCTTGCAGTCCAAGGGACTCTCAAGAGTCTTCTCCAACACCACAGTTCAAAAGCATCAATTCTTCAGCGCTCAGCCTTCATTGTCCAACTCTCACATCCATACATAGAGTAATGGAAATAGAAACAAAAGTAAACAAATGGGACCTAATTAAACCTGAAAGCCTTTACACAATAAAGGAAGTTATAAATAAGATGAAAGACAACCATCAGAATGGGAGAAAATGATTACAAACGAAGCAACTGACAAAGGATTAATCTCCAAAATATACAAGCAGTTCAGGCAACCCAGTATCAGGGAAACAAACAATCCAATAAAAAAAAAAAATTGACAGAAGACCTAAGCAGACATTTCTCCTAAGAAGACACACAAATGGCAAATAAACACAAGAAAATAATGCTCAACATAGCTTATTACTAGAGAAATGCAAATCAAAAGTACAATGAAGTATCAACTAACACTGGTCAGAATTGACATCATCAAAAAATCTACAAATAATAAATGCTGGAGAGGGTGTGGAGAAAAGGGAACCCTCTGGCACTGCTGGTGGGAATGTAAATTAATACAACCACTAAGGAGATCAATGTGTACATCCTTAGTGGAGGGGCTGGGGTACTAGGAATAAAACTACCGACCTAAAACTCAACATTCGAAACACTAAGATCACAGCATTCAGTTCCATCACTTCATGGCAAATAGACAAAAAGAAAATGGAAACAGTGACAGACGTCATTTTCTTGGGCTCCAAAATGACGGAAGACATGACTGCAGCCATGAAATTAAAAGATGCTTGCTTCTGGGAAGAAAAGGTATGACAAACCTAGATGTTATATTCAGAAGCAGAGACATCATTTTGCCAACAAATATTCATATAGTCAAAGCTATGCTTTTTCCAATAGTCATGTACGGATTTGAGAATTGGACCATAAAAAGGGCTGAGCACTGAAGAATTGACTCTTTAGGACTGCAGTGCTCGTGAAGACTCTTGAGACTCCATTGGACAGCAAGAAGATCAAAAAGGATCTCCTTTAGTCTAACTAAAGGATTTCCTTTAGTCCATCCTTAAGGAAATCAATCCTGAATATTCATTGGAAGGACTGATCATGAAGCTGAAGTTCCAATATTTTGGCCACATGATGTGAAGAGCTCATTCACTGGAAAAGACCCTGATGGTGGGAAAGATTGTGGGCAGGAGGAGAAGGAGGTGACAGAGGATAAGAAGGTTGGTTGGCATCATCGACTCAATGGACATGAGTTTGAGAAAATTCTGGGAGATAGCAAGGACAGGAAAACCTGGTATGCTATAGTCCATGGGGTTGCAAAGAGTCAGACAAGACTTAGTGACTGAACAGCAACAATAAGCCAGCAATCCCACTCCTGGGCATACACCCTGAAAAACACATAATTCAATAAGATACATGTATCATAATGTTCATTGCAACACTATTTACAATAGCCATGCCAATGAAACAATCTAGATGTCCATCAACCCCCGACTCTTTGCGACCCCATGAATTGCAGCACGTCGGGCTTCCCTGTCCATCACCTACTCTCAGAGTTCACTCAAACTCACGTCCATTGAGTCGGTGCTGCCATCCACCCATCTCATCCTCTCTAATCCCCTTTTCCTCCTACCCCCAAAACCTCCCATCATCAGAGTCTTTTCCAATGAGTCAGTTCTTTGCAGGAGGTGGCCAAAGTACTGGAGTTTCAGCTTTAGCATCATTCCTTTCAAAGAACACCCAGGGCTGATCTCCTTTAGAATAGACTGGTTGGACATCCTTGTAGTCCAAGGGACTCTCAAAAGTTTTCTCCAACACCACACTTCAAAAGCATCAATTCTTCAGCACTCAGCTTTCTTCACAGTCCAATTCTCACATCCATACATGCCCACTGGAAAAACCATAGCCTTGACTAGACGGACAAAATTACTTTTGTTGGCAAAGTAATCTCTCTGCTTCTGAATATGCTATCTAGGTTGGTCATTAACTTTTCTTCCAAGGAATAAGGGTCTTTTAATGTAATGGCTGCAGGCACCATCTGCAATGATTTGGAGCACACACACACACACAAAATAAAGTCTGACACTGTTTCCACTGTTTCCCCATCTGTTTCCCATGAAGTGAATGGACCAGAGGCCATTATCTTGATTTTCTGAATGTTGAGCTTTAAGCCAACTTTTTCACTCTCCTCTTTCACTTTCATCAAGAAGCTTTTTCGTTTCTCTTCTCAGGCATAAAAGGAGTAATTTGATTCCATTGAAATGAGGTGGGTGAATCTGAAGGCTGTTATACAGATTGCAGTAAATCACAAAGAGAATAACAAATATTGTATTTTAATGCATACATATGGAATCTATAAAAATGGTGTGGATAAACCTATTTGCAGGACAGGAATAGAGACACAGATGTAGTGAACGGACTTGTGGACACTGTTGCGGAAGGGAAGAGTGGAACAAACTGAGAGTACCATTAATATATATATATACTCCCATGTGTAAATAGATAGTTACTGGGGAGATGCTGTGTAGCACAGGGAGCTCAGCCAGTGCTCTGATACAGCCATGGAGGGGTGGGATGCAGAGGTGCAGGAGGGAGGCTCAAGAGCGAGGGGATATATGTACAATCATAGCTGATGAATTTTGTTGTCTGACATAAACTAACACAACATTACAAAGCAACTAATCATTAAAAATAAATTTAGGAAAGAAATCATAAAAGCCCAAGCAGAAATAAAGGAAAAAGAAATGAATAGTAAAGATTATTAAAACTAAAAGCTGGTTATTTGAGAAGATCAACAAAATTGACTAGGCAGACCCATCAAGAAAAAGAGAAGAATCAAATTAACAAAATTAGAAATGAAAAAGGAGAGGTTACAACAGACAATACAGAAATACAAAAAATTAGAAGAGACTATTATGAACAACTCTATGGCAATAAAATACATAACCTGGAAGAAATGGACAGATTCTTAGAAAAATTCCATCTTCCAAGGCTAAGCCAGTAAGAAATAGAAATTATGAACAACCCAAATACAAGCACTGGAATTGAAGCTGTGATCAAAAATCTCCCCCAAAACAGAAGCCCAGGACCAGATGGCTTCACAGAATTCTATCAAACATTTAGAGAAGACCTAGTGCCTGTCCTTCTAAAACTCTTTCAAAAAAGTTGCAGAGAAAGGAACACTTCCAAACTCATTCTATGAGGCCACCATCACCCTGATACCAAAACCAGACAAAGACAAGACACAAAAAAGAAAACCACAGGCCAATATCACTGATGAACATAGATGCAAAAATCCTCAACAGAATGTTAGAAAACAGAATTCAGCAACACATCAAAAAGCTCACACGTCATGATCCAGTTGGTTTATTCCAGGAATGCAAAGATTCTTCAATATACACAAATCAGTTGATGTGATACACCATATTAACAAATTGAAAGGTAAAACCATATCATCATCTCAAAAGATGTGGGAAAAAACCTTTGACAAAATTCAGCACCCATTTATGATTAAAACTCTTCAAAAAGGGGGCATAGAAGGAACCTACCTCAACAGAGTAAAGGCCATACATAATATGCCTATAGCAACCATTATTCTCAATGGTGAAAAAATGAAAGCAGTCCCCCTAAGATCAGGAACAAGACACCGGTGGTGTCCACTTCCACCACTATTAATCATCTTAGTGCTGGAAGTCCTAGCTACACCAATCAGAGAAGAAGAAGAAATCAAAGGCATCCAGATTGGAAAAGAAGAAGTCATGCTCTCACTGTTTGCAGATGACATGATACTATAGATAGAAACCCCTAAAGATAGTATCAGAAAATTACTAGAGCTAATCAGTGAATTTAGCAAAGTTGCAGGATACAAAACCAATACTGAGAAATCACTTGCATTTCTATATACTAACAATGAAAACTCAGAAAGGGACATTAAGGAATTAATGCCACTCATCATTGCAACAAAAACAATTAAATATCTAGGAATAAACTGACCTAAGGAGACGAAAGAACTGTACAAAGAAAACTATAAGACACTAATGAAAGAAATCAAAGATGACATAAACAGATGGAGAGAGATTCCATTTTCCTGGGTAGGAAGAATCAATATTATGAAAATGTCTATACTACCAAATGCAATCTACAGATTCAATGCAATCCCTATCCAATTACCAATGCCAACTCAACATTCGAAACACTAAGATCACAGCATTCAGTTCCATCACTTCATGGCAAATAGACAAAAAGAAAATGGAAACAGTGACAGACGTCATTTTCTTGGGCTCCAAAATGACGGAAGACATGACTGCAGCCATGAAATTAAAAGATGCTTGCTTCTGGGAAGAAAAGGTATGACAAACCTAGATGTTATATTCAGAAGCAGAGACATCATTTTGCCAACAAATATTCATATAGTCAAAGCTATGCTTTTTCCAATAGTCATGTACGGATTTGAGAATTGGACCATAAAAAGGGCTGAGCACTGAAGAATTGACTCTTTAGGACTGCAGTGCTCGTGAAGACTCTTGAGACTCCATTGGACAGCAAGAAGATCAAAAAGGATCTCCTTTAGTCTAACTAAAGGATTTCCTTTAGTCCATCCTTAAGGAAATCAATCCTGAATATTCATTGGAAGGACTGATCATGAAGCTGAAGTTCCAATATTTTGGCCACATGATGTGAAGAGCTCATTCACTGGAAAAGACCCTGATGGTGGGAAAGATTGTGGGCAGGAGGAGAAGGAGGTGACAGAGGATAAGAAGGTTGGTTGGCATCATCGACTCAATGGACATGAGTTTGAGAAAATTCTGGGAGATAGCAAGGACAGGAAAACCTGGTATGCTATAGTCCATGGGGTTGCAAAGAGTCAGACAAGACTTAGTGACTGAACAGCAACAATAAGCCAGCAATCCCACTCCTGGGCATACACCCTGAAAAACACATAATTCAATAAGATACATGTATCATAATGTTCATTGCAACACTATTTACAATAGCCATGCCAATGAAACAATCTAGATGTCCATCAACCCCCGACTCTTTGCGACCCCATGAATTGCAGCACGTCGGGCTTCCCTGTCCATCACCTACTCTCAGAGTTCACTCAAACTCACGTCCATTGAGTCGGTGCTGCCATCCACCCATCTCATCCTCTCTAATCCCCTTTTCCTCCTACCCCCAAAACCTCCCATCATCAGAGTCTTTTCCAATGAGTCAGTTCTTTGCAGGAGGTGGCCAAAGTACTGGAGTTTCAGCTTTAGCATCATTCCTTTCAAAGAACACCCAGGGCTGATCTCCTTTAGAATAGACTGGTTGGACATCCTTGTAGTCCAAGGGACTCTCAAAAGTCTTCTCCAACACCACACTTCAAAAGCATCAATTCTTCAGCACTCAGCTTTCTTCACAGTCCAATTCTCACATCCATACATGCCCACTGGAAAAACCATAGCCTTGACTAGACGGACAAAATTACTTTTGTTGGCAAAGTAATCTCTCTGCTTCTGAATATGCTATCTAGGTTGGTCATTAACTTTTCTTCCAAGGAATAAGGGTCTTTTAATGTAATGGCTGCAGGCACCATCTGCAATGATTTGGAGCACACACACACACACAAAATAAAGTCTGACACTGTTTCCACTGTTTCCCCATCTGTTTCCCATGAAGTGAATGGACCAGAGGCCATTATCTTGATTTTCTGAATGTTGAGCTTTAAGCCAACTTTTTCACTCTCCTCTTTCACTTTCATCAAGAAGCTTTTTCGTTTCTCTTCTCAGGCATAAAAGGAGTAATTTGATTCCATTGAAATGAGGTGGGTGAATCTGAAGGCTGTTATACAGATTGCAGTAAATCACAAAGAGAATAACAAATATTGTATTTTAATGCATACATATGGAATCTATAAAAATGGTGTGGATAAACCTATTTGCAGGACAGGAATAGAGACACAGATGTAGTGAACGGACTTGTGGACACTGTTGCGGAAGGGAAGAGTGGAACAAACTGAGAGTACCATTAATATATATATATACTCCCATGTGTAAATAGATAGTTACTGGGGAGATGCTGTGTAGCACAGGGAGCTCAGCCAGTGCTCTGATACAGCCATGGAGGGGTGGGATGCAGAGGTGCAGGAGGGAGGCTCAAGAGCGAGGGGATATATGTACAATCATAGCTGATGAATTTTGTTGTCTGACATAAACTAACACAACATTACAAAGCAACTAATCATTAAAAATAAATTTAGGAAAGAAATCATAAAAGCCCAAGCAGAAATAAAGGAAAAAGAAATGAATAGTAAAGATTATTAAAACTAAAAGCTGGTTATTTGAGACGATCAACAAAATTGACTAGGCAGACCCATCAAGAAAAAGAGAAGAATCAAATTAACAAAATTAGAAATGAAAAAGGAGAGGTTACAACAGACAATACAGAAATACAAAAAATTAGAAGAGACTATTATGAACAACTCTATGGCAATAAAATACATAACCTGGAAGAAATGGACAGATTCTTAGAAAAATTCCATCTTCCAAGGCTAAGCCAGTAAGAAATAGAAATTATGAACAACCCAAATACAAGCACTGGAATTGAAGCTGTGATCAAAAATCTCCCCCAAAACAGAAGCCCAGGACCAGATGGCTTCACAGAATTCTATCAAACATTTAGAGAAGACCTAGTGCCTGTCCTTCTAAAACTCTTTCAAAAAAGTTGCAGAGAAAGGAACACTTCCAAACTCATTCTATGAGGCCACCATCACCCTGATACCAAAACCAGACAAAGACAAGACACAAAAAAGAAAACCACAGGCCAATATCACTGATGAACATAGATGCAAAAATCCTCAACAGAATGTTAGAAAACAGAATTCAGCAACACATCAAAAAGCTCACACGTCATGATCCAGTTGGTTTATTCCAGGAATGCAAAGATTCTTCAATATACACAAATCAGTTGATGTGATACACCATATTAACAAATTGAAAGGTAAAACCATATCATCATCTCAAAAGATGTGGGAAAAAACCTTTGACAAAATTCAGCACCCATTTATGATTAAAACTCTTCAAAAAGGGGGCATAGAAGGAACCTACCTCAACAGAGTAAAGGCCATACATAATATGCCTATAGCAACCATTATTCTCAATGGTGAAAAAATGAAAGCAGTCCCCCTAAGATCAGGAACAAGACACCGGTGGTGTCCACTTCCACCACTATTAATCATCTTAGTGCTGGAAGTCCTAGCTACACCAATCAGAGAAGAAGAAGAAATCAAAGGCATCCAGATTGGAAAAGAAGAAGTCATGCTCTCACTGTTTGCAGATGACATGATACTATAGATAGAAACCCCTAAAGATAGTATCAGAAAATTACTAGAGCTAATCAGTGAATTTAGCAAAGTTGCAGGATACAAAACCAATACTGAGAAATCACTTGCATTTCTATATACTAACAATGAAAACTCAGAAAGGGACATTAAGGAATTAATGCCACTCATCATTGCAACAAAAACAATTAAATATCTAGGAATAAACTGACCTAAGGAGACGAAAGAACTGTACAAAGAAAACTATAAGACACTAATGAAAGAAATCAAAGATGACATAAACAGATGGAGAGAGATTCCATTTTCCTGGGTAGGAAGAATCAATATTATGAAAATGTCTATACTACCAAATGCAATCTACAGATTCAATGCAATCCCTATCCAATTACCAATGCCATTTTTCACAGAACTAGAACAAAATATTTAACAATTTATATGGAAACACAAAAGACCTCGGATAGCCAAAGCACTTTTGAGAAAGACTGAAGGAAGAATGGAGCTGGAGAAATCAACCTTCCTGACTGCATATTATACTACAAATCTACAATCATCAAGACAGTATGGTACTGGCACAAAAACAGAAATACAGACCAATGCATCAAGATCGAAAGCCCAGAAATAAATCCATGCACCTATGGGTACCTTATGTTTGACAAAGGAGGCAAGAATATACAATGGGGCAAAGAGAGCCTCTTCAATAAATGGGAAAACTGGACAGCTACGTGCAAAAGAATGAAATCACAACACTTCCTAACACCATACACCAAGATAAACTCAAAATGGATTATTAAAGACCTAAATGTAATCCCAGAAACTATAAAACTCTTAGAGGAAAACATAGGCAGAACACCCAATGACATAAATCAAAGCAAGATCCTCTCGGACCCAGCTCCTAGAGTAACTGAAATAAAAACAAAAGTAAACAAGTGGAACCTGATTAAATTTAAAACTTTTGCACAGCAAAGGAAACTATAAGGAAGGTGAAAAGACAACCCTCAGAATGGGAGAAAATAATAGCAAATGAAGCAGCTGACAAAGAATTAATTTCCAAAATATACAAGCAGGTCATATAACTCGAAGCCAGAAAAACGAACAACCCAATCAAAAAAGCGGGAAAAATATCAAAACAGACATTTCTCCAAAGACATACAGATGACTAACAAACACATGAAGATGCTCAACATCTCTGATTATTAGAGAAATGCAAATCAAAACCACAATGAGATATCACCTCACACCAGTCAGAATGGCCATCAACACAAAGTCTACAAACAATAATTGCTGAAGAGAGTGTGGAGAAAAGGGAACACTCTTGCATTGTTGGTGGGTATGTAAATTGATACATCCACTATGGAAGACCATGTGGAGATTCTTAAAAAAAAAAAACTAGGAGTAGAACTACCACAACCCAGCAATCCTACTCCTGGACATATGCCTTGAGGAAATCAAAGTTGAAAAAGACACCTGTATCCCATTGTTCATTGCAGCATAATTTACACTAGCTGGAGCACGGAAGCACCTAGATATCCATTGACAGATGAATGGATAAAAAATATGGTACGTATACACAGTGAAATATTACTCAGCCATAGAAAGGAACACGTTTGAGTCAGTTCTGATGAGGTCGATGAACCTAGAACCTATTATATAGAGTGAAGTGAGTCAGAAAGAGAAAGATAAATATCGCATTCTAACACATATATACAGAATCTAGAAAAATGGTACTGAAGAATATATTTACAGGGCGGCAATGGAGAAACAGACATAGAGAGCATGGGGAGAGGGGAGACAAGGGTGAGATGTATGCAAAGAGTAACATGAAAACTTACACTATATTATGTAAAATAGATAGCCAATGGGAATTTGCTACATGACTCAGAAAACTTGAACAGGGGCTCTGTATCAACCCGGAGGGGGTGGGATGGGGAGGAAAATAAATAAATAAATAAATTTAAAAAGTAAATAAAGTGTAATTATAATGCTGTAATACTTTCTACCAGACCACTTGACCTGCCTCTTGAGAAACCTTTATATGCAAGTCAGGAAGCAACAGTTTGAACTGGACATGGAACAACAGACTGCCTCCAAATAGGGAAAGGAGTACGTCAAGGCTGTATATTGTCACCCTGCTTATTTAACTTCTATGAAGATTACATCATGAGAAACACTCGGCTGGAAGAAGCACAAGCTGGAATCAAGATTGCCAGGAGAAATATCAATAACCTCAGATATGCAAATGACACCACCCTTATGGCAGAAAGTGAAGAGGAACTAAAAAGCCTCCTGATGAAGGTGAAAGAGGAGAGTGAAAAAGTTGACTTAAAGCTCAACATTCAGAAAACAAAGATCATAGCATCTGGTCCCATCACTTCATGGAAATAGATGGGGAAACAGTGGAAACAGTGTCAGACTTTATTTTTCTGGGCTCCAAAGACACTGCAGATGGTGATTGCAGCCATGAAATTAAAGGACACTTACTTCTTGGAAGGAATTTATGACCAAACTAGGCAGCATATTAAAAAGCAGAGACATTACTTTGCCAACAAATGTCCATCAGGTCAAGGCTATAGTTTTTCCAGTGGTCATGTATGAATGTGAGAGTTGGACTATAAAGAGTGCTGAGCACCAGAGAGTTGATGCATTTGAACTGTGTTGTTGGAGAAGACTCTTGAGAGTCATTTGTACTGAAAGGAGATCCAAACAGTCCATCCTAAAGGAGATCAGTCCTTCATGTTCATTGGAGGGAGTGATGTTGAAGCTGAAATTCCGATACTTTGGTCACCTAATGCGGAGAGCTGACTCATTGGAAAAGACCCTGATGCTGGGAAAGATTGAGGGTAGGAGGAGAAA
>SJYC01099442.1:0-34137 GCA_006408675.1 Madoqua kirkii
AAAAAAAAATAAAGTGTGAAAAGTGTAGCATACAAACAGTATTACATTCTTTTTCATTGAGAAATAATATTTCGTTGTATGGACAAACCATATTTTATTTATGCAGTCTTCAGTTGCTAGACATTGAACTCTTTTAAAGTTTGTTTGGCTATTCTGAATAATGCTGCTCAGAACATTTGTATAGAAATTTTTGTGGGCCTGTGTTCATTTCTGTTGGATATATACCTAAGATTGGATTTTGAAGGATCGAGTGGAGAGTATAATTTTAACTTTTGAGGAACTACCAGACTCTTTCCCAGAGTAGCCATACCGTTTTACATTCTCACCCGGAGTATGAGAAGGTTTCAATTTCTCTATATCCTCACCAGGACTTGAAACTGTTTTCCTTTTTGGCTTTCATTATCCTTGTAGATTGAAATGATATCTCATTGTAGTTTTGATTTTTAGCTTTCTAAAGATGCTGAGCATTTTTTCATGTGCTTATTGGCCTTCTTTATATCTTCTTCAGAGAAATGTCTATTCAGATCCTTTGTCCACTTTTAAACTGGATTTTTTTCTAACAAGTTGTAAAAATTATACATATATACTTTAGAAGCAAGTCCTTCATCAGATATGTAATTTGCAAATATTTTCCCATTTCTCACTCCCGTGGAAAGTGAGCTGACTTTTCATTTTCTTGATAATATTACTTTAAGCATGGAGGCTTTAATTTTCATGAAATTTAAAATTTTTTTCTTATGGTACTTGCATCAGGCCTAAAAAGGTTTTGTCAAACTCAAGGTCTTGGAAGTTTAATCCTATGTTTCTTGTAACAGTTTTATAGTTTAGCTCTTACTTTAAGGAATACAGTCCATTTTGATTTAATTTTGTGTATATAGGGGAAAAGGAGCTCAAATTTATTCTTTTGTATATATTCAGTTTTCCTAGCACCATTTGTTACGAAGACGTTTCTTTCCCACACTGAACTGTCTTGACACCTTATCAAAATTCAAATGTATATAAACGTAAGGGATTACTTCTGGGTTCTCAGCTCAGTTCCAATGATCTACACATCTATCCTTATGCCTGCATCATACTATCTGGATTACCACAGTTTTATATAGTTTCAAAATCGGAAATAAAAACATATGAATCCTGGCATTGTTCTACTCTTCAAGATATTTTTTGTTAGTTTGGATTCCTTAAATTTGCATATATAGATTAAGATCATCTTGTCATTTTCTGCAAAGAAACCAGCTGAGATTTTGGCAGAAATTATGTTGAATATATAGATCAGTTTGGGGAGTCTTGCTACCTTAACAATATTATCTTTCTTAAGCTATGAATATAGGTATATTTATACCTTTAATTTATTTCTACAATACTATACTGTTTTCAGAGAATGAATTTTGCACTGATTTTTTTTTGGATAAATTTATTCATAAGCATGTTATTCTTTTGCTACTATTGTAAGTAGAATTTTTTTTTTTAGTTTCATTGTTCCTTGCTAATGTGTAGAAATACCATTGATTTTTATATATTGTACTTTGCAATCTTTTGAACTTATTATTAGTTCTTATAGTTTGTTTTGGAATTCTTTAGAATCTTATATATATAAAATCACCTGGAAATAAGGTTTTTCTCTCTTCTTTCCAATCTTGATGACTTTTACTTTCTTGACTAATTTCACTGGCTAGTTCAGTTCAGTTCAGTCACTCAGTCGTGTCTTACTCTTTGCGACCCCATGAATCACAGCATGCCAGGTCTCCCTGTCCATCACCAACTCCCAGAGTTCACTCAAACTCATGTCCATCGAGTCAGTGATGCCATCCAGCCATCTCATCCTCTGTTATCCCCTTCTCCTCCTGCCCCCAATTCTCCCAAGCATTAGGGTCTTTTGCAGTGAGTCAACTCTTTTCATGAGGTGGCCAAAGTACTGGAGTTTCAGCTTCAACATCAGTCCTTCCAATGAACACCCAGGACTGATCTCCTTTAGAATGGACTGGATGGATCACCTTGCAGTCCAAGGGACTCTCAAGAGTCTTCTCCAACACCACAGTTCAAAAGCATCAATTCTTTGGTCCTCAGCTTTCTTCACAGTCCAACTCTCACATAGTTTCAGCTTCAACATCAGTCCTTCCAATGAACACCCAGGACTGATCTCCTTTAGAATGGACTGGATGGATCACCTTGCAGTCCAAGGGACTCTCAAGAGTCTTCTCCAACACCCCATCTGTAGTGATTTTGGAGCCCCCAAAAATAAAGTCTGATGCTGTTTCCACTGTTTCCCCATCTATTTCCTATGGAGTGATGGGACCAGATGCCATGATCTTAGTTTTCCAAGGCAACAATAGAGATGTAGAGAACAAACATTTGGATACAAGAGGGGCATGGCAGAGTGGAACAAATTGGGAGACTGGGATTGACATATAGACACTACCCTGTGTGAAATAGATAGCGAGTGGAAACTACTATAAAGCACAGGAAGCTCAACTTTATGTTCTGTGATGATCTAGAGGGCTGGAATGGGGGTGATGTGAAGGAAGTCCAAGAGGGAAGGGATATACGTATGTATAAGTCTCATTCACTTCATTGTACAGCAGGAACTAACACAACATTGTAAAGCAATTATATTCCAACTATTTTAGAAAAAGTACAATTTATTCCACAAGCAAAATAAAAGTAAGAGTAATAAAAAATGTAATATGAATCCTAGAAGAACAAAAAAATAAAATTGGAGGAAAAGATTTAGAAAAATAATAGAGACAAATTTATTCAGAGTTAAATATTAACAACTTCTTATTTCATGAGTCTGTAAAGTAACAAAAAGGAATGAAAATAAAAACCTCCATTGGCTTAATAGATTTTAAGAATTTCAAAGTCAAAGAGAAAATTCTGAGAGAAAAGGAAGTTTTCCTACAAAGGAACAGTAATCATGTTCACTTCAGACTTCTTAATAGCTACCCTGTATGTAAAAATTTGGAAAACTCAGCAGTAGCCACAGGACTGGAAAAGGTCAGTTTTCATTCCAATCCCAAAGAAAGGCAATGCCAAAGAATGCTCAAACTACCACACAATTGCACTCATCTCACATGCTAGTAAAGTAATGCTCAAAATTCTCCAAGCCAGGCTTCAGCAATACGTGAACCCTGAACTTCCAGATGTTCAAACTGGTTTTAGAAAAGGCAGAGGAACCAGAGATCAAATTGCCAACATCCGCTGGATCATGGAAAAAGCAAGAGAGTTCCAGAAAAACATCTATTTCTGCTTTATTGACTATGCCAAAGCCTTTGACTGTGTGGATCACAATAAACTGTGGAAAATTCTGAAAGAGATGGGAATACCAGACCACCTGACCTGCCTCTTGAGAAAACTGTATGCAGGTCAGGAAGCAACAGTTAGAACTGGACATGGAACAACAGACTGGTTCCAAATAGGAAAAGGAGTATGTCAAGGCTGTATATTGTCACCCTGCTTATTTAACTTCTATGCAGAGTACATCATGAGAAACGCTGGGCTGGAAGAAGCACAAGCTGGAATCAAGATTGCCAAGAAAAATTATAAAATATATCATTTATAAATAGTATTAAATTTTCTATACATCATTATCGAAAGATAATCAACCCAATAAAAATAGGCAGACTCTTCTAAAAAGAAGATATAAGAATGACTAATAGACATATGAAAATGTGTTCAACATTATTAAGAATTGGAAAGATGAGAAGTAAAACCAAAATGAGGTACTACTTCATGTACTTTTATTATAGAATGGCAAAAATGCACTTTTATTTTGGGAAACTATTTTTTGAGGGGGAGAATATTTTTGACTTATTTACCTGAAAACCAAAGTTCAGAGAAGATAAGAGAATTTCGAGTCACAGAGTAAGTTCATTTATAGTCTGAGGATTGGGACTGGGCAAGGAACCAAGGTTTTCCCATAATGGGTACTTTAGAGACTGGTATTCCCGGATGTCTGCTGCTTCCCCCAGGCAGCTCTGGGGATTGTGACAACACTACATGCAGATAATTTCTCTTTTCCTGGGGTTTTCTTCCATCTGGTTGACTAAGGATCTGGAGTGGCCTGCCCTCCTTTCTCCTTCATTGGAGCAGATGAGGGCTCCCTGTCCCCTCCTTAAGCAGAGGAGAGGAGGCATCTTTTCATCTGACCATCAAATATGGCTTTTCCACTTAAGACAAGTGAGAACTGAGAGCCCAAGTCAAACTTCTGTCTTAACGTGAAGAAATGATGACCCTTCCTGGCCCACCTCGGGACAGACAGTAAGCCATTGGCCACACTTCCCCCTTCTCGGTCAGTCAAGGGAAACAGAGTGGTCTGCTGGAAATAGTTGCAGGAAATCTGTTTCTGGTACCAGCTGTAGTGTGGGTCTTCAGCAGATTACAGCAACTTTTTAAGAGTCTATCATTTTCTCATTCCTAAAATGCGAGCTGGATTAGATGGCTTATTGGGCTTTAACATGTGCTCTTTCACTGTTCTTACTCATATATCAACATGTGTGTTTCGATTTTACAAAAATAGTTATAAATACATATGCTATTCTGAAATTCTACCTTTTAAAATTGGAGATTAACTATATAATTATTTTATTTATAATTATTGCATGTTATTGTATTATAAACATTATTTTAATTTTTTATAAGTTGAAAATTGTTTGCTTGATTGTGCTATGACTCAGTGAAAAAGGCAAAGCAACATATAAAAAAAAAGAAAAAGAGAAGTGCAACTCAAAGAACACTTTCACATGGTACCTGACATGTTTCATGGGGATGGTTAAAACAGTCCAAAGGAGCTTTGGATATCTGATCAAGTGCTGACATCCATCTATAACTTTATAGAGTCTGACCCAAATTATCTTTTTAAATGTGTACAATTATAAATTGAAACGTTACCAAAACAGAATTGTCAAACCATGTTTATTTTTTTAAACAGGGGTTCAGAGCACTTCCAACACAGCATTATGTTACTTTCTTGCTATTTATAATAACATTTATTTCATGCAGAATTCCAGACTCGGACAGAAGAAACCGGACGGACACGTATGAATTTCTTCTCATGGGCTTCTCTGAGCACCCAGAGCAGCAGCCTCTCCTGTTTGGGCTCTTCCTGGGCATGTACCTGATCACCGTCTAGGGGAACCTGCTTATCATCCTGGCCATTGGTTCTGACGTGCACCTCCACACCCCCATGTACTTCTTCCTGGCCAGCCTGTCCTTCTCTGACATTGGTTTTATCTCTACAGTCATTCCCAAGATGCTCAGTAATATTGGCTCAGGAAGTAAATGGATTTCTTATGGCGGGTGCCTGACACAACTCTATTTCTTTGGCCTGTTTGCAGATCTGGACAACTTTCTCCTGGCTGTGATGGCACTGGATCACTATGTGGCCATCAGCCAACCTCTCCATTATGCCATTACCATGAACTCCCAACGCTGCGTCCTGTTGGTGGCTGGGTCATGGGTGGTCACTACCTTCCATGCCCTAGTGCACACCCTCCTGGTAACCAGGCTTTCCTTCTGTGGCCCCAATGTCATCCCCCACTTCTTCTGTGATCTGGTCCCACTCCTAAAGCTGGCCTGCTCCAGCACTTATGTCAATGACCTGGTGCTCATCCTTGTGGCAGGAACACTGTTAATTGGACCCTTTGTCTGCATCCTTACATCTTACTTTTACATTGCTTTGGCTATCCTAGGAATCGATTCCCCTAAGGGTAAGCAAAAGGCCTTTTCCAGTTGCACCTCGCACCTGTCTGTGGTCTCTCTGTTTTACACCACAGCTATTGGGGTCTATTTATGCCCTCCATCATCCCTTTCAGGTGGAAAGGACCGAGTCTTCTCAGTAATGTACACGGTGGTGACCCCTATGTTGAACCCCTTCATCTACAGCCTGAGAAACAGGGATATAAAGGGGGCACTGGGGAAAATACTCAGAAGAAACATGTTTAACACTCTTTCTTGGGACTGAAAGGTCCAAGTCTCCAAGACTCAGAGCTGAGGGTTGAAAAATGGTCTCCTAAGAGCCTAACCACTATAGTGTCCTTGAGCCTGAGACTTCTCTTTTCCTCATATTTACATTTCAGGGAAGGGACCACTGACACCAGTAACCACTAACCATCCCTGTGAAGTGTCCATGCTCTGAGCAGTTTACTACTCACTTTCAAAAACAGTTCTTGCTTATTTTTACTAGATGCCTACCTGAAGTCCACAGGTAGGGGGCGTGTGTGTGTGTGTGTGTGTGTGTGTGTGTGTGTGTGTGTGTATGACATGATGAAAATGAAAGTGAAATTCTTATTTCGCTGAAGTCACAAAAGAACTATGGAAGATATCCCTAGTCCAAGAGTACAGGGGTGATTGTGGTTGGTAGAATGAAATACAAAGGAAATAATCTGATACTTTATCTTAAACAAACAGTGATCTATAGAAGAATAAGGATGGGGCTATAAATTCTGTGTTCCAGTGCTGGCTTTGACATTATATAGTGTGTGACAGCTGGATAATCACTTAACATCTCTGAGCCTTTGTTTCCCTATTTGTAAAATAAAGTGATTGCATTATATGAGTTGGAGCCCCTGCATACATGTTCCCAGTTCTAATAATATGTAGTGTTATAGTAACAAGAATGCAAGACTACGTCAGAAGTTGCAAGTCAGAACCCAAGTCCACCACTTCACACTGTAAAACTTTAGGAACATTCTTTCTTTGAGTTTTGCTTTCAGGTGTACAGCAAAGTGGTTCAGTTTTACTTATATACTTTTCTGATTCTTTTCCATTATAGGTTATTACAAGATATTGAATATAGTTCCCTGTGCTATACAGTAAACTTCTATTAATTATTTTATGCATAGTAGTTTGTATGTTAATCCCATACTCCTAATTTATCCCTCCCCTTCTCACTTTACCCATTGGTAACCATAAGTTTGTTTATGTCTGTGAGTCTGTTTCTGTTTTGTATAAAGATTCATTTGTATTACTTTTTAAATTCCACATATAAATGACATCATAAAATAGTTATCTGTGCCTCTACCAAACTGCTACTTCTCTCTTCCCCATAAGGGTAAAAATTATTCTTTGACTTTTTATGTCAATTACTTCCCTTCCTTGCTTTCTGTTTAATTTTTCCACATACACATGTGTGCTTAAACATTATAGTTTGGTTTTGCCCATTTTTAATTTTTAAAAAATTTTTCCAGTGCTATTGATGTGTAATTGACATACAGTGTTTGTGGAAGCTTAAGGTATAGAACTTGATGATTTGATATACATTCGTGGTGAAATCATGACTACAATAAAGATCAGTTAACGCATCCATCACCTTGCATAGTTATGTTCTATGTGTGTGAGTATGGGTGTTAGGAACATTTAGCATCTACATTGTTAACAACTTTAAAGTATATGACACAGAATTGTTAACTATAGTTACCATACTGTTCATTACATAGCCAGAACTTATTTGTCTTATAAATGGGGATGTACAGCATTTTTCCAAACTCTGCCCATTTTACCCACACCCTAGACATCACTCGTCACACCTGGACATAAGCTCTTTGTTTCTATGAGCTTGGAGTTTTTAGATTTCACACATAAGTGAGATCATACAGTATTTATCTTTTTCTGTCTGACTTATTTCATTTAATATCATGCCCTCCAAGTCCATCCATGTTGTCACAAATGGCAGAATTTTCTTCTTTTGTATAACTAAGTAATATTCCAGTCTTTATATATACCAAATTTTCTCTATTGATAGTAATTTAAGTTTTTTTCATATTTTGACTATTGTGGATAATGCTGCAATAAACATAAGTGTAATTAATGTAGCTACTGAAAGGACTGAATAATATAAAAACATTCAGTTCAGTTTAGTTCAGTCACTCAGTCGTGTCCGATTCTTTGAGACCCCATGAATCACAGCACGCCAGGCCTCCCTGTCCATCACCAAATCCAGGAGTTCACTCAGATTCACGTCCATCGAGTCTGTGATGCCATCCAGCCATCTCATCCTCGGTCATCCCCTCCTCCTCCCGCCCCCAATCCCTCCCAGCATCAGAGGCTTTTGCAATGAGTCAATTGTTCACATGAGGTGCACAAACTACTGGAGTTTCAGCTTTAGCGTCACTCCTTCCAAACACTTTAAACAGAATGCCTGGCACATAGTAAACACTCAGAATATATAACCTGTTATTATTGCTAACTATATGCATTCAGTTACGTCTGTGTCCAGTTATGTCTGCGAGTTTCAGATTTTTGAGAACTGACAAATATGAGAGATGATAAGAAATGTTCTGTTTCATGTTCTACGGAAACTAATGATTTATGTTTCCAGAATGAACAGAGAGTGTAAGTAAAAGAGAAAATGTCTCTTTGAGCTGGACATTGAGAACAATCAGAGTTGTAAGCCAGGTCAAGGAGGAAAACCTGAGAATATTTCATAATCAAAGCATAACTTCTGCAAATCAATAATAAAAGCACAGCAACCACATAGGAAAAGGGGGCAACAATATAGTTGGAAATTTTTTTAAAATAAGAAACTAAAATGGTTGAAAAATATTTTCTAAATTCCTCCATTAATACTTCCATCTGGCATTTCCACTTCTAGAAAATATATGTACATAAAAATGCCTGTAAAAGAATATCCATGCACCATTGCTTTGTAATAACCATCCCTCCCCCAGCCACCAAAAAAGAGATAGGCAAGTAACATGAGTAGGGAAATGTGTATTATTAATGGTATATCCATTAATCTATTAAATACTTCAAAAAATAATGAGATAGATCCCATGGTGATATAGGAGGTCCATGACATATTGGTGAGAGTAACAAAGAAAGCTCCAGAACAAATGATCCCATTTTTGTGAAAGCAAAATTATATATATATAATCAGAGAAGGCAATGGCACCCCACTAGAGTACTCTTGCCTGGAAAATCCCATGGATGGAGGAGTCTGGTGGGCTGCAATCCATGGGGTTGCTAAGAGTCGGACACGACTAAGCGACTTCACTTTCACTTTTCCCTTTCATGCACTGGAGAAGGAAATGGCAACCCATGCCAGTATTCTTGCCTGGAGAATCCCAGGGACGAGGGAGCCTGGTGGGCTTCCGTCTATGGAGTCACACAGAGTCGGACACGACTGAAGTGACTTAGCAGCAGTAGCATATATATATATAGTGCATAGAAAAGCGTCTGAAGGTGTACAGGTCAAAACTCTAACAGTGATCACCCCTGGAGAGAGATGGGAATGATGAGAAACAGATTCTTACTTTTCATTTGATACCTGTTTCAGTGCTAAGTTTTTTTTTGTTTTTTGTTTTTTGTTTTTCTGAGTATTTCCCGCTGCTTATTTATTTATTTGGCTGTGTTGGGCCTTAGTTGCGGTGTCCAGGCTCTTCGTTGCTTCTCTCTAGTTGCAGCACAAGGGCTCAGCAGTTGTGGCACATGTTTATTTGCTCCAGGGCCTGTGGGATCTTAGTTCCCTGACCAAGGATCAATCCCATGTCTCCTGCATTGGAAGGTGAATTCTTACCTACTGGACCACCAGGGAGGTCCCTAAATATTTTTTTAAAATAAGTGTGTGTTACCTGAAAGAAATGTAAAATGTGAGGCTACATCTTCAAGGACTCAGGGCAAGGACACACCCATCTCTGCCTTGACCATACCTGGATTTTTCTGAGGTTCCACCTCACAGTTGAATTTTGGAGCACAGATTAGAGAACTCCAGGTCCAGGATGATCCCCTAAGTTCTGGCCTCCCCTCCTGGGATCAGTCACGCTGCCAAGCCACAGTCACTAATACTAATAGTCCCACTAACACTGGAGGCACTGCTTCATGGGCTCCAGTCCCCAGAGAAGGCAGTGAGTTTGGACGATGACACGCTTGGGACTATGAAGTCGGGGGAGCCATGGAATTCATGCAGAAGGGTATAATAAAAAACCTCCCAGTGCCTTTCCCAGACATGCCTCCCTGCCCTGCCGAGCAGAAGCACCTCCCCCAGGAGCCTTGGTGCCCAACCCTGTCCGCCCTTCCCCAAGGTCTTTCTTCCTTCCATGCTGGGCAACTTGCTCTGCCTTCCCTAGCAGACGGATCCGAGCTGCTGTCACAACAGGATGGCACACGCCACCTGAGGGATGACGAAAGTGCCAAGCCCAGCCGATTCCAGCCCAGGGAGGGTCCACAGTGAGGTGAGTGTCTGCGGAGGACTCCACACTCACACAGCCCCTCAGACGATTCCTACGCAGGCTCCCTGTAAATTCTGCAGGGAGGATCACTTTCTCAAATCTGATCCTTCACGCAGCGTTGTGTGCACTGTGACGTTCGGCTTTGACTCCGCGGGTCATCTTTTCCCCTTATTTTCCCTTCACGGTGTCTCTCCCCTATGCCATCCTCAGATATTCTGGGTCTTGGTGAACTCTCTCCCCTCCCCTCATTAAAACAGTACCACAAAAATGAATGGATTTACATAGTTAAAAGTGTTTCCTTTCAGGAACATTCTCTTGAGTGAAAAAAGAAATTATCTAATGGAATTCCAGAGACCTCAATCAGGTAGGGAGAGATTGTAGGTAATCAGCTTTGAGGTGAGGTCGCTCAGTCGTGTCCAACTCTTTGCGACCCCGTGGACTGTAACCTACTAGGCTTCTCTGTCCATGGGATTCTCCAGGCAAGAATACTGGAGTGGATTGCCATTTCCTTCACTAGGGGATCTTCCCAACCCAGGGATCGAACCAGGGTCTCTCACATTGGAGGCAGATGCTTTAACCTCTGAGCCCAAAAATTGGCCCCTGTTCAAGGCTGTCTACTTTGTCTTGCTTAACAACTGATGCAGATATTTCTTTTCACATCTGGGCATTAATGTTCCAACAAAGAAACCCAAAGAATAGA
Source organism: Madoqua kirkii (assembly GCA_006408675.1). Lineage (NCBI taxonomy): Eukaryota > Metazoa > Chordata > Mammalia > Artiodactyla > Bovidae > Madoqua > Madoqua kirkii. The sequence continues at coordinate 10,864 of SJYC01099442.1, forward strand.
CTGTCACATTATCCAAATGCTTAGGTCTCTTTAGAATAAACTACTTTACTATCACCAGTCCATGGATCAGACTGTCAGAAGTTATGGGGACCTATGCTAGACAGAAACCAAGTTCCAAGTAGAAACGTAAAACAAACTTCTCACTGTCTCATAAGACTTGTTAAAGGACTTGTTATGTCCATAGTCTCCTCTGTTATTTTACAAAGCTTCTGCGTGAAAAGCAGGTATTATTCATCCCATTTCCCAGATGAAGAAACTGAGGTCCCCAAGAATGAAGTAATTTTTTCCAGGATCTCAGAGTGTTCGTGGCAGACCTGGGGCCAAAGCCCAAATCTTTCAATTTCCGGCACTAGTCCCATTCCCGCACCCCACCCTGCTTTTTCTTTGTCTACACCTTTCTCTATAAAGCAAGACTTTTCATTTGTAGTTCCCCAGTCTTGACTGCACAGCCCCATGCCCCACACTACATGTCAGGAGATGACATGCTGCACTGTGGGTCAGGCAGAATGACTTTTGCCAGCCAGAGGTGAGCAAGGACTCCCAGGTTCCAGGAAGTCCCTCTTCCCCCACCTCTGGGGCTCTCTCTAGCTTCTGAGTAGCTGTCACAGGAGCTATATGGACATTGCCCCAGGTACCAGCCATAGCCTGCTGACTGTCAAGTACAGCTCAGTCCCTTTTCCAGCCTTCTCATGTTCCTAAGCCATGACTCAGGACCACTGATTCAATCTGGAGAGTTCAGTTACAGCGACAGACTAACAAAAGGGACCCAAATGCAGGAAGAGAAAAAAACACAGGGGCAAATGGGTGGAGTGGGGTAGAGAGAGCCTTGCTTTTGAGTGAGATTATAGTGAGATCTATAATCAACCTGACTCCAACCCTATACCCTATGTCCCTGGGAAAGTAAATTTATCCTCCAGCCCTTATTTTCCTGATCTGAAAGTAGGAACAGTAATATCTACTCTCAAGTTCAATAAGGAGGATTAAACTAGAAAAAAAAGGGGAGGGTAGACATTTATCACTGGCCAAGTGCATAAAACAGCACAGTGAGAAAAGAAGGAACAAAGAGGAAAGTGGGAACTGGAATGGGAAGATGACATTTAAGAGATGGTACAGCCCAAGGTTAAGTACATAGACACTGAGGTCAGCTAGAACTGAATTCAAATATCAGTTCTACCGCTTACTAACTCAGTGTCTTTGAGCATCTCACAGAATCCCTCAGAGCTTCAATTGATCATAGACTTGCTGTGATCACCAAATGAGAAACACACATATGAAGCTCTCAGAACACTTCCTGGCTTATAGTTAGTGCTCAGTCAATGTGACTACAACTTGTAGTTCTCATTCATTGTCATATCCTGTTGAAATCAATTCAGGATGGTTCAATAGCATATTACAAATTTCCAAATTTTTGTCATTGAAACATCTACAGTTTACTCTCTTGTGTGCTTCCATGGTGACATCCTTTAATCTGGGATATGAAAGCAGATAGACCAGGAGTGATGAATAAATTAATTTTCATGGGGCAGAAGCTTAGGCAATGAAAGAGTGGTGTGGTAGAGCCTTACACATATGAGCACTCTCGTGTCCAGACGCAAGTATGAAGTCCAGTCAAACCACTTAACACTGAGTGATGCTGAGCAAATTGTTATACCTCTCTAAGCCTTGGAAGAAAAGTTATGACCAACCTAGATAGCATATTCAAAAGCAGAGACATTACTTTGCCAACAAAGGTCTGTCTAGCCAAGGCTATGGTTTTCCCTACAAATATCAGTTCTACCGCTTACTAACTCAGTGTCTTTGAGCATCTCACAGAATCCCTCAGAGCTTCAATTGATCATAGACTTGCTGTGATCACCAAATGAGAAACACACATATGAAGCTCTCAGAACACTTCCTGGCTTATAGTTAGTGCTCAGTCAATGTGACTACAACTTGTAGTTCTCATTCATTGTCATATCCTGTTGAAATCAATTCAGGATGGTTCAATAGCATATTACAAATTTCCAAATTTTTGTCATTGAAACATCTACAGTTTACTCTCTTGTGTGCTTCCATGGTGACATCCTTTAATCTGGGATATGAAAGCAGATAGACCAGGAGTGATGAATAAATTAATTTTCATGGGGCAGAAGCTTAGGCAATGAAAGAGTGGTGTGGTAGAGTCTTATACATATGAGCACTCTCGTGTCCAGACGCAAGTATGAAGTCCAGTCAAACCACTTAACACTGAGTGATGCTGAGCAAATTGTTATACCTCTCTAAGCCTTGGAAGAAAAGTTATGACCAACCTAGATAGCATATTCAAAAGCAGAGACATTACTTTGCCAACAAAGGTCTGTCTAGCCAAGGCTATGGTTTTCCCTGTGGTCATGTATGGATGTGAGAGTTGGACTCTGAAGAAGGCTGAGCAGCTGAAGAATTGATGCTTTTGAAGTGTGGTGTTGGAGAAGACTCTTGAAAGTCCCTTGGACTGCAAGGAGATCCAACCAGTCCTTTCTGAACATCAGCCCTGGGAATTCTTTGGAAGGAGTGATGCTGAAGCTGAAACTCCAGTACTTTGGCCACCTCATGCGAAGAGTTGACTCATTGGAAAAGCCCCTGATGCTGGGAAGGATTGGGGGCAGGAGGAGAAGGGGATGCCAGAGGATGAGATGGCTGGATGGCATCACTGACTTGATGGACGTAAATCTGAGTGAACTCCGGGAGATGGTGATGGACAGGGAGGCCTGGCATGCTGCGATTCATGGAGTCACAAAGAGTCGGACACAACTGAGCGACTGAACTGAACTGAACTGAAGCCTTGGTTTATTCATCTGTGAGATGAGGATAATAAATGACTGGTGTGGCTAGAAGTATGTCGGGATTACTATATGTTCCATGTGATAAAGCATGTGAAAGTGCCTTAAACCAGGCAGCTGTTAACTCCTTGCACTTTTCCTCCCAACAACTGAATTGTGAAGCTTAAAAATTCTTGGGTTAGCCATGGACACAGCTAGCTTGGACACAGACTGCCGACTTTGATCTCCACCCAAAAAGCTATGAATGATGGTCAGACCAAATCATCATGTTTACCCTGTGATGAGAATCCAGACTCATAGAATTTTGCTCAGTTCTGGAAACCACACTTTAAAGATAGTGACAAAAGACTTCCCTGGTGATCCAGTGGCTAGACTCTCCAATCCCAATGCAGGGGACCCAGGAAACTATATCCTACATGCCACAGGAAAGACCTGGAATAGTCAAATAAATAAATGAATATTTAAAAACAAACAAACAAACAAAGACAGTGACAAAGTAGAGTAGGTTTAGGTAGAGGGGCCCAGTTGGCAGTGCACTGTCCTTCTAGAAAAATCCATTGACTCAATGCAGAACACGTCTGAAAAATTGATCAGAATAATTGTCACCATTTACTGAACACTTGCCAAGGACCAGAAAGTATCATTTAATCCTCAGAACAACTTTATGTGTAATGTACTATTACCATTCCCCCCATTTTACAGATGAGAAGAGTTGGCTCATAGAAGATAAGCAAATTCCTCTGGGTCATAGAACAATTAAATGAAGAGCCAGGTTCTAGTCCAGTATCTGGGCTTTAAAGCCCACCATGCAGTGCTTCCTCTGTTAACTCATGTTTAGATTTCTTAAGGACTTTTTAGGTCAAAGAATAATAGACTTGTTCTTTGAGATTCCAGAGGACTAAATGCTGTGTAAGTAATATGAGAGAAGTTAGTGTCACATACTAAAAAAAATTATTTTAAATGTGTGCTGACAAGTAGATTAGGTCTCCTTCAATATCTCTCCTTTTTTTATTTTTTGAGAACAAAGAACTGGAAGCTCCCTGATCTCAAAATAGACTTGCTATCTGGTCCAAAAAGCCACTCATTTTCTTAATATTGCTGACTATTGCTTCATTTAACTTATTTGAATTTTTTATTTCCTGCGTCAATACATCTAATAAGATTCGTGGTGGATGAAAGTAAGTCTTTTATTTGGCGAGTTATAGGACAGGGGAGCCTGGTGGGCTGCCGTCTGTGGGGTGGCACAGAGTCGGACACAACTGAAGCGACTTAGCAGCAGCAGACAGGATAAGGCATGAGGTGACATACTGAAGACAAAATGATTTTAGTAAAGAGAATAAGTTGGGAATCTAGAAATTGATTCTCCTAAAACCATGTCTGTGTACTCTGAGAAGTTTGTGGGTACTGCCAAGGGTATGCATTACCCAAAATAGACAATACTTAACCAAATGCCCTTTGAAATCTCTTTTAACAAGGTTATGTAGCCCATTAGCAAGTTTTATTGCCATGAATTAGATGTCTTAGTTTTAATTTGGAAAGTTGTATTATATTTTGTCACTAGCATACTCTGGAGTCAGACAAATATGACTTTAAGTTCTGATTTTGCCCTTTATGAGTTTAAACATTCTATGCCTCCGTTTTCTAGTTTGTAAAACTGGAATAATAATGAATATGATAATAATAATAATATTTGCCTCATGGGGTGATTGTAAGAATCAAATATGATAATGTAGCAAAGTCCTTGATTCAAAGTAAGTGCTCTATAAATGTTATCTATGATGATAGTGATGATGCTACTGATAATGAAAAATCCATATCTCATTGTTTTGGAAAATAATTAAGCACTTGATCCTATTATCAATACCAAGTTATCCCATGTGTAGTTTACCCACAAAACTAAAAGTAACTAAACAGACTGCTCAGATATCCAGGTCTATAAAAATAATCCTTTTTGGAAAATAGTACATAGGCTCCTTTAAAAATTAAAAATACTATATCATCCAGCAATTGCACTTCTGGATATGAATCCGAAGAAGACAAAAATCCTAATTCTAAAAGATATATGCAGCCTCCAAGTTCATTGCAACATTATTTGCAGTTGCCAAGACACGGAAACAACTTGGTGTCCATCAATGGGTAAATGGATAAAGAGGGCTTAAACGCATACACAGTGGAATACTATGCAGCCATAAAAAAGAAAGAAATCTTGCCATCTGCAACAACATGAATGAAGCTTAAGGTATTATCAGTGAAACAGTCAGACAGAGAAAGACAAATGCTCTATGGTCTCACTTATACATGGAATTAAAGAAAAAACAAGCTCATAGAGAAAAGATTGGAAGCAGAGGAGTGAGGGGATAGACAAGATGGGTGAAAGGGATTCAAACTTTCAGTTTAGAAATTAAATAAATAATAGGCATGTAATATACAACTTGGTGACTACAGTTAATAACATCATATTGCATATTTGAGAGTTGCTAAGAGAATAAATCTTAAAAGCCCTCATCATAAGAAAAAACAAATTTTGTAACTATGTATGAGTGTGGATAATAACTAGACTTACTGTGGTGATCATTTTACAATGTATGCACTTATTGAATCACTATGTTGTATGCCTGAAACTAATGTAAAGTTATATATCAATTACATCTCAATTACAAAAATAATAATCCTGTTTGTTTAATGGTAATAGATGGACAATACCACCTGGACCAGTTTGTCCCATTTTGTTCTCTTGGGCATTTCTACCCACCAGGAAGAGCAGATCCCGCTCTGTCTTCTTTTTCTGCTCATGTATACCATCAACATTTCTGGCAACTCTGTCATCATCATCCTGATTATCTCTGCTCCACGCCTCCAAACTCCCATGTATGTCTTTCTTAGCAACTTGGCCTTGGCAGACATCTGCTTCACCTCCACCACAGTCCCCAAGATGCTGCAGAACATTTTCTCTTCTACCAAGGCCATTTCCTACATGGGTTGCTTAACACAGACTTATTTCTTCATTTGCTTTGCAGCCATGGAGAACTTCCTCCTGGCTGTGATGGCCTATGACAGATACATTGCCATCTGCCACCCTTTCCACTACTGTATGATTCTGAACAGGAAGCTGTGTTCACACTTGGTGGTCATGTGCCACATCCTCTCCCATCTTCATGCCCTGCTGCACACCTTTCTCATGGGCAGACTGATCTTCTGTGCAGATAACAGGATCCCCCACTTCTTCTGTGACCTCTACCCTCTGATGAAGATCTCCTGTCCAGCACCCACCTCAACACCTTGATGATTCACACGGAAGGAGTCATCATCGTCAGTGGAGCTCTGGCCATCATCGTGGCCTCCTATGCCTGCATCATCTCAGCAGTCCTCCAGAGCCCCTCAGCCAAAGGCAAGTGGAGAGCCTTTTCTACCTGTGGCTCCCACCTCACTGTGGTGGCTATATTCTATGGGACTCTCACATGGGTCTACTTCCGGCCCCTTACCAGCTATTCAGTGGCTGGGGGTCGTATCCTGACTGTCATGTACACAGTAGTGACCCCCATGTTGAACCCCTTCATTTATAGCCTAAGGAACAAGGATGTCAAGGGAGCCTTCAGGAAATGGATGAACAGGATCTGGACTTCTTCATTTAGATAAAACCCCAAAACACGGTTTCAAGTTTTATCTATGATTTCAAGCTGTATCTATGAAAGATTTTTGTCCCTCAAATATCTGTTTCCTTTAGAACTTCTCTTCCTTTAGAACTTCCAGTTTTCTCATTGGATATTGCTTAGAAATATTTCTTAAACCCAAAGTACATGGAGCTATGTATTTAGTGTAAATCAGTGACATGGTTTTAATTACAGCTGATGGTGTTCTGTGGGCCTGATATCTAACACCAGGATTGTAACTTTCAGAGTTCTTAGATGCAGGCAACAGAAACTAATTCTGGTTATTCATGGAGGAAACAAGTTTATTGAAAGCATATGTGAAACTCATGGATTTCCAAGAACACTAAGCCAACAAGTTCAGCAAAATGGACAAGAATAAGAAAGGTCATACAGGCAGAACCATAGTCAAAAATCATATCCCAGAACTGGTATGATGAGGTCAGCACTATAGCTACCAAACTCTGTTCCATGTCACTTGAATCCCTACCAACATTACCAGAAATAGTCATTGGGCGTAGCCCTTTGAGGCCTGGAAAACATATGTGATCACCTCCAGAAAGAGACTCACTTCTTATTCTCTGCATCAACACCTCTAGATTCAAAATAAAGTGGTGCGTCTGATTGGCCAAGTCTTGGTCACTCACCTAAGCTCTAATTCCTAAGGGAGCTGGAAAAATAATACTGCTACTTTTATTTTCCATAAAAATAAGGGAGGTTCTACCTCCTACCAAGACAAAGGAAATGGGGGAACTCCTCTGGAATGGGAAGAGGGACGTAATGACAAATGTCCACTATAGAGCTAGGAGCTACAGTTGCTTCAGAATTGATCACCTGTCACAGCTCTCCAACTTGCACTTCCTTAGCCTTGATGAGCTGCATTATTCTGAGATTACTTAACCTCTTTCTGTTTCAGGATTCTCCTAATCTTTTCTATAGTTGAAATGTGGAATTAGTCTAATACTACGTATTTGCTGTGATCCATGAAGGGGTTGCTTCATGGATCATGAGGTTCTTGAGGCAAGAATACTGGAGTGGTTTGCCATTCCCTTCTCCAGTAGGTCATATTTTGTCAGAATTCTCTACTATGACCTGTCCATCTTGGGCGGCCCTACATGGCATGATTAATAGCTTCACTGAGCTATGAAAAGCCCTTTGCCACAAGGCTGATGATACCACTCTAAAGGCAGAAAGTGAAGGAGAGATAAAGAGACTCTTTATGAAAGTTAAAGAGGAAAGTGAAAAGGCTGGCTTAAATCTTAAGATTCAAAAAACAAAGATCATGGCATTTGGTCCCATCACTTCATGGCAAATAGATGGGGAAACAGTGGAGACACTGACAGATTTTATTTTCTTGGGCTCCAAAGTCACTGCAGATGGTGACTGCAGCCATGAAATTAAAAGATGCTTGTTCCTTGGAAGGAAAGCTATGACAAACCTAGACAGCATATTAAAAAGCAGAGACATCACTTTGCTGACACGGGTCCATTTAGTCAAAGTTATGGTTTTTCCAATAGCCATATACAGATGTGAGAGGTGAACTATAAAGAAGGCTGAGTGCTGAAAAATTGATGAAATTGATGCTTTCAATTTGTGGTGTTGGAGAAGACTCTTGAGAGTCCCTTGGACTACAAGGAGATCAAGCCAGTCAATCCTAAAGGAAGTCAGTCCTGAATAGTCATTGGAAGGAATGAGGCTGAAGCTGAAGTTCCGACACTTTGGCCACCTGATGAGAAGATCAACTCATTGGAAAAGACTCTGATGCTGAGAAAGATTGAAGGCAGGAGAAGAAGGGTGTGACAGAGGATGAGATGGTCAGATGGCACCACTGACTCAATGGACATGAGTTTGAGCAAACTCTGGGAGATAGTGAAGGACAGGGAAGCCTGGTGTGCTGCAGTCCATGGGATTGCAAAGAGTCAGACATGACTTAGCAACTGAACAATAACGTGTTCACTGATCAATCAATGCTGGACATGGGGAACAGGTCCAAGAGCCAAGATGTCTAACAATATGTTGATTCTTGGGCTTCCCAGGTGGACCAGTGGTTAAGACTCCATGCTCCGAAGGCAGGGGGGCCAGAGTTCAATCCTTGGTTGGGGAATTAAGATCCTACATGATGTGTAGTGTGGCCAATAGTAATGCTGATTCTTCAGTTTTGTGGGTATAGCATCGAAAGGAAAAGTGAAAGTGGCCTCCTGGAACATGAAGCAAATGTCACAAGTACAAGTCAATTTGGCCCATTTGTCTAGGTAAAGTTTCTATCATATAATATGGATTGTTATAGGCACAAAGTCAAAAAGGAAATAAAATTGTAATAATTTTTGTGTAATTAGCTAGAATAAGGGTTATATATATATATATATATATATATGAGGCTTGGTCAAAATTTACACCATTGAAATGGGTTTGAGAAGCTATACCACCTTAGTCTTTGCACCAGGATAATAAATCTTCCAAGATAAAGGGAGCCATCAGTTCAGTTCAGTCACTCAGCCGTGCCCAACTCTTTGTGACCCCATGGACTGTAACACATCAGGCTTCCCTGTCCATCACCAACTCCCGGAGCTTGCTCAAAGTCATGCCCATCAAGTCAGAGATGCCATCCAATCATCTCATCCTCTATCGTCCCCTTCTCCTCCTGCTTTCAATCTTTCCCAGCACCAGTCTTTTCCAATGAGTCAGTCCTTCACATCAGGTGGTCAAAATTTTCGAGCTTCAGCTTCAACATCAGTGCTTCCAATGAACACTCAGGACTGATTTCCTTTAGGATGGACTGGTTGGATCTCCTTACTGTCCAAGGGACTCTCAAGAGTCTTCTACAAAACCACAGTTCAAAAGCATCAATTCTTCAGTCCTCAGCTTTCTTTATAGTCCACCTTTCACATCTATACATGACTACCAGTAAAACCATAGCTTTGATTAAATTACAGACCTTTGTTGGCAGAGTAATGTTTCTATTTTTTAACATGCTGTTTAGTTGGTCATAACTTTTCTTCCAAGGATCAAACATCTTTTAACTTCATGGCTGCAGTAACTATCTGCAGTGATTTTGAGAGCCATGGCACTTATAAAATGATAAGAAAAGATAAAGCCAACTTGTGGTTAGTTAACTAACATTTGCCAGTAAGTATCTTATATACCAAAAAATTTTTTTCTGAATTCCATTTGCTGCCTCCCAGCCCCACCTTCCTCCTTCTCTGTCTTTAGTTTTGTTACTAATCTTCATTCTTTACCCATGGATTAGCCTCACTTCTTAGCCCTCCATCCTCTTTTAAGAATCCACTCCCCCACCCCCAGCTCCCATGGGAAGAATTCTCTTAAGGTGAATAAATGGTCAAGAGAGTAAATTAAACAATATTTTTGAAGAAATGGATAGAATTGGGCAATTCCATAAAAAATTTTGTATTTAGATATCTTCCTCTTCTAGGAGTTTATCATACAGAATAAGCATATGTAATGAATAAACATATATTTTATGTGTAAATACACAAATACATTTTAGGTTCAGTATATTATTGTCTATGATAGTAAAATATTAGAAACAATCTTCATGCATACCAATGAAATTTTGGGTTCGTCATGTCCAGTGTTGCTGTTCAGTCGATAAGTTGTGTCCAATTCTTTGCGACCCCATGGACTGTAGCAAGCCAGTCCTTCACTATCCCTGGAATTTGCTCAAATTCTTGTCTACTGAGTCAGTGATGCCATCCAACCATCTCATCCTCTGTCACCTGCTTCTCCTCCTGCCCTCAGTCTTTCCCAGCTTTTTCAATGAGGGTCTTTTCCAATGAGTTGGCTCTTCACATCAGGTGTCAAAAGTATTGGAGCTCCAGCTTCAGCATCAGTTCTTCCAATGAATATTGGGGCTTCCCCCATGACCCAGATGGTAAAGAATCTGCCTGCAATGCAGGGGACCTGGGTTTGATCTCTGGTTTAGGAAGATCCCCTGGAGAAGGGAATAGCTACCCACTCCAGTATTCTTGTCTGGAGAATTCCATGGACAGAGGAACGTGGTGGGCTACAGCCCATGGGCTCGCAAAGAATCAGACATGACTGAACAACTAATAGTAGCACTATCATGTTTAGTAGTTAGATAGTATCTATCTGTTCTTCCTTCCCTTCATATCCTTGCCATGGCTTCACTGAGAACAGAACACGTGTCCCCATCCCTTTGACTTTGGACTTGCTTTAGCCCACAGTTTATAAACTGGGATAACAAATGCTGCTTCAGATAAAGAGTTTTGAATGGCTTTAGAAGATTTGGTTTGCCCTCTTGAGCTCTGGCTTTCATCATGAGAAGAAAAGCTCACCCTGTGTAGTTAGGGCTGCTTAGCTTGGATCTCAGAATAAGAAATAAGTTGAACAGATCTGAACTTGATCTGGGGTCTAAAGCACGGTTGGCCCTTTCAGCCTCCAGACTTTTAACTGGGAAGTAAAAGCCTGTTGTTATAAACCACTGAGGTTTAGGATTGTTTCTTATTTAGGACTTTGAAGGAAATCCAAACTAATTCAACACACATACTATGAATTGCTGTGCAATCGATAAAAAGAGTGAAGCAGATTAATGTCTGGCCTTTCATCTCATCAGGTCTTTGGATACATACAGATATACAAACCCTTATCTAGCCATTCTTTGCCCTTTTCTTCCATCATTTCTTCATGTGTATGCTATTAATAATAAGTAATAATAATAATGATAGAAAACCTATATGTGGTAGTTAATGTGGACTGGTCATGTTATGGTATTTTACATATATTGTACTCATCAAATCCTTATGAACTCTAAACCTTAATTATACATACTATTTCTCTCTTTATAAACAGATAGCTGAGGCAGAGAGTAATTGAATAATTACCAAAGATGATACACATTTAAACCCTGTGTTTCAATGGAATATTCCTCAGCCATTAAAAACAATACATTTGAATCAGTTCTAATGAGGTGGATGAAACTGGAGCCTATTATGCAGAGTGAAGTAAGCCAGAAAGAAAAACACCAATACAGTATACTAACACATATATATGGAATTTAGAAAGATGGTAACGATAACCCTGTATGTGAGACAGCAAAAGAGACACAGATGTATTGAACAGTCTTTTGGATTCTATGGGAGAGGGCAAGGGTGGGATGATATGGGAGAATGGCATTGAAACATGTGAAATATCATATGTGAAATGAATCACCAGTCCAGGTTTGATGCATAATACAGGGTGCTTGGGGCTGGTGCACTGGGATGACCCAGAGGGATGGAATGGGAGGGAGGTGGGAGAAAGGTTCAGGATGGGGAACATATGTACACTCATGGCGGATTCAAGTCAATGTATGGCAAAACCAATACAATATTGTAAGGTAAAATAAATTAAGTAATTAATTAAAAACAAACAAACAAACAAAAATAAACAAATAAATAAAACCTGTGATTTTCTTTTTGTGATGCAAGAACCTGACTTAAGCTTTGATTGAGGAAGCATGCATTTCAAAGGCTACCTGACATATTGCCAGCCACACCCACCTCCTTGGTTTAGAGAGCTTGGTTGACTTAGATTAACTGTTTGTTCGGGCCACTTGATTTTATTCTTCCTGTGATTGAAATTCCCACAGTTGGGTTTTAAATCCATCCATTAAACAGTGTACCTTGAAGATGAATCCCTTATCTTCATCCCCAGTAAAAGCAGAACTCCAAGCCCACACTCTCTCCCTCTATCCACAACCTCATTGAGTGGCCCAAGATGTGCTTGTGCTTTCCAGGATCTGTGAGTAATGAAACATTTCCTCCCCCCAAATTTCCCCAAAGGGCTGCTGAGGGTGCCTTACCATCATAGTAAGAATCAAAAGGGCCTGACCAGCTCACTGGTTATCATAGGCACAAAACAATCACACAGAAAGTAATGACAGAGCTGGGATATAAATTCACTCTGTCTCCAAAATCCACTCCCTTAACCGCTTACACTATACTACCTTCGAACAAGCCTTAGCATTTTCCCTTGCGCTTTTGAACTCTCTTTCATTCTGACTTCTTTAAGGAAAATAATTTCTTGGAGATTCTATGTTTGCACAAAAGAACTCCTTGATTCTATTGTTTCAGTGTAATTATGGATACTACATCCTTTATCTCTCAAAAGGATGTGTATCTTTACAACAATAGCAATCTATCTGAAAAGAAAAACAAGAAAACAATCCATTTATAATAACAACAAAAACAACCAGCTACTTAGGAATAAATTTAACCAAGGAGCTGAAAAATGTGTACAGTAAAACCATAAATCATTGATGAAAAAAAGCAGACACAAATCAAAGGAACAACCTCCTGGGCGTGGATTGGAAGAATGAATATTGTTAAAATATCGATGCTACATAAAGGGTTCAGGAGCTGTGCTGCCATTCCCCGTTTGCCTGGGAACTAGGTTGGAAGTTACTTGAGATACAGAGCCTCCTGAAAAGCCTTCGCAGGGCACCCTTCACCTCCTGGTTTCTCAGGCTGTAGATCAGTGGGTTTAGCATAGGGGTAACGACTGTGTAAAAGATGGCCACCCGACGCTCCTGGTCCAAGTCGTAGCTGGAAGATGGCCGGAGATACACACAAATCACAGAGCCGTACAGGAGCAGCACAACCAGGATGTGGGAGCTACAGGTGGACAGGGCTTTACGCAGGGCAGCAGCTGAGTGCATGTGGGTTATGGCCACACCAATGCGGGCATAGGAACCTAAAATAAAGAAGAAGGGGCTGACCACCACGGCCACCCCCTCAGTAAATATTAACATCTCATTGACCACTGGCCGGGTACAGGAGAGCTTCAGCAAGGGTGTGATGTCACAGAAGAAGTGGGTGACCTGGTTGCCACAGAAGGTTAAGCGGGTGACCAACACACTATAAAGGAGGCTGTTGAGGCTGACGATCACCCACGAGGTCAATGTTATGCGTAAGCAGAGGCGATGGCTGATGATGGCAGAGTATCTTAAGGGGTCACAGATAGCCACATAGCGGTCATAGGCCATGGCAGCCAACAAGTGGCCTTCCATGCTGCCCACAGCCATGAAAAAGAAGAGCTGGAGCATGCAGCAGTTAAAGGAGATGGTTCTGTTCACAGACAGTGTGTGCACCAGCATCTGAGGAACAGTGATGGTTGTCAGAGAGATGTCAATGAAGGAAAGTTGGCTGAGCAGGAAGTACATGGGGGTCTGAAGCTTGGGGTCTGAGAGGGAGCAGTCATTAACAGAGCATTGCCCATAACTGCCACCAGGTACATGGGAAGGACGATCCCAAAAATAACTGGTTGCATCTCTGGCCAACTGGACAGGCCCAATAAAACAAATTCTGTTACTTCTGTCCTATTTCTAGCACCCATAAGACTCAATCCACATCACCCGCAATGAGCAAGTGTTAAGATCAAAGAAGGCTGAAATTTACTCAGAGATAGCTTGCAGGAAACATCTTTTCTTGTGCAGATGTCCCTAGTTTTCCAAAATGAATTTTTTCTCTTTAATTTTTCTCCCCAGGCCATTATTTCTTATTCACCCACTCACCTACCCATTCTTTAGACTATTCCAGGTTCATGTATTGACCACTTACAATCTCTCAATTTGATTGATACTAATGACAACAGGATAACTCACACAGTCCTGGACTTTCTGAACTTCGTGTATAACAAGTACTCACTGAACATATAATGTCTTTGGTGCTTGCTGTGTGCATTCTAAATATCAGGCATTTGATTCTCACAACAGTCACTCATGATAGAAACTGCTTTCAACCTCTTAACTACAGGTGAGAAAGCAAAAAGAATACTCTAGTGAAGGTCTTACGTGATCTGAGCAACAAAACCTGGACTTAATCCTGTACAGTAACCCCCTTATATACAAACAAGTTGCCTTCCAAGAATGCATTTATAAGTTCAACATAGCCTAGATACCCAACTAACACAACTGGCTACATAACACTGCACTGCGATAGGTTGATAATACATTTTTAAAAAGCAAACAAAAAATAAAGAAAACTTTTTAAATCTTACAATACGGTGCGTTAAAAAGTGTAGTAGTACAGTACAACAGCTAGCATACAAGGGCTGGCATCAACTGAACAGGAAGAAGAGGTACTGACTTGAGGAGGCAGATGAGGTGGGAGATGAAGAACTGAAGGATCATCAGCAACAGGAGACGGAGGGCAAGCTGCAGTTTCACTCACGCCTGACGATGATGGCCCAAGTTCCGGTTCCTTGCTGGAACCAGATGCACATTCGTTTCTTTGAAAGTTCACAGCTTGAAGGTTCACATGTAGGGAACTTACTGTGTAGTTTTATCAGCCTCAACCATCACACTTCATTCCTCAGAGCTGGAAGGAGAAGGGAAAGATCCTCAGACTCTGGCCAAATGTCTGAGTCTCTATGTCTTTGCTGGGGCACTGAAGTTAAGATCTGGACTTGTCCAGAAACTCAACTTTTTTTTCCCATAGGAAAGTGCCTATTCCATTAAGTCAAATGAATTTACCTGGGATGAGACTAGCAATGATAAATATAATTGTTGATTTTGTTAATGATTTATTTTCAAGAAATAATATAATCTGCTAGTGGATGAGATTCTTGTGACTTTCCAGCTCAGGTTTTTCCTATAGGTAGATTTATGCAGTACATCAAAGAGGTAACATTTTGAGGTTGTTTTGGGGGCAAGGATATATTTATATATTTTCAGCATTTTCTCATGAATGTGAGTAAAATAATTTTAAAATAATAGAGTGCAAGAGAACATATACGAAAAAGCAGAGGTCTCTTACTCTACATTTACACATCTGTGTGTTTAGTTTGACCTCTTCACACCTCTCTGCTTCTAAATAAAAGTGGTACATACTTGATTTATGTGCCAGTTTTAATTAAAGATAATCTTTGGGCTCTTTATCATAAAAGATAAAGTTTTATCTATTTACATTATTGCCACTCTTCCTTCTTTTCCTCAATATTTTGATATTTTAGCTCTTCAGTTAGTTGCTTTTCTGCTTTTAAATGATTTGCTTCAATCTACAGTCTATCAGTTTCAGACTCCACTTATCTTCCTCAGCTCTGCACCCCCCAAACTTTGGAAAGCTATATCTTTATTTGCATATTGTCAAGATTGAAAATATACAAATTATGGGTTGTAGGCATGGTTAAGTCTTCCAAGTAAATGCTAAAAATCAGTAGACAGCATTAACATTAGTCTAACTGTGTAAGTATTTATCACGGCAGTGCCAAATCATGCGTTATGGTTTCATTTATTCTTCAGTGAGTCCAGTGTTCCACGCACCAAAAGATACTATCCCTAACATTAAGATAAAGAATCAAAACCATTTCAAGGGCATCTCTCTTGGTGCTTTCTTTAAAGAAAAGCTCACAGGAGCTTAAAAGATAAAACTTACGTTTTCCAGTGTCTGTTCTTTTGTCTTTATTTCTTCATGTGTTCTTTTCCATGTCAGTGATATGGCTCAAACTATATGCTCTTATGATTCTATTATACATTCAAGCCAGTGGTCACACACAGACATCTACATGGAGGTATAGAAGAAGGTGAGAGGGGGAAAAAAAGATGGGAAGGAAGAAATATTGAACAAGTCCCTTCATGGGGAAAGGGTGAGAGAAAATTATCTTTGAGAAGGAAAGAGTGTCAAAGAGTATAAATTTATCCGTCATGAGGATTAACATGTAATAATATGGAGTCCATTTTCTCTCAAGCAAAGCAAAGCTGTATTTGAAAACCAATTATATGCAAAAATAGTCATAAGCTGCGGTAGTATTCTTCTGACTTTTTCAATACTCATCTCTATATCTTGGTTGTTTTCCAATATTTTAACATTATTCTCATCAGAATCTGTGCTCTGCGAATCCTGTTCAGACAACGTGGAGAGATCAAGGATGCTGATTCTAGAAGACACAGAGAGGAGTAGTTCATTTAGGAGAGAGAGGAAGAAATACATATATATAGATTTAAACAACTCAAAACACCAAACTAAACTGAAATTTGGGAGAGAAACAAAACAAAGGGAAGAATTTCTGGAGTGAGATAGGAAAACATAGATTTCCCAGTTCCCACCTGCACTTTAGGAACATACAGAGTCCTGAAGAAAGGAGAGAGCTAAAGTGTCAAACTCAAATTGTGCTATTCTTGTCTTTCTTCTTTAATGAAAGCACCAAGGAACATATAGTCTTCCCTGTTTTCTCAATATCTGAATGTTACAAATATGTTTTATATAATACCTTCTTGATTTACATTCTATTTCTAGTCTTTTCCCCTGTGTTGATGAATCACAAAGGTTGAATCTGAGACGTATAAATCTGAACCTCTTTTTCTCTGTCCCAAGAATATATCTTCAACATTCTCACAGAATAAATTAGGTCCCCTGTCCCACATTTTTTGCACCTGGGGGCTGAAATGTCTGTCCATACCCTCTCCAATTACATGACTATATTCTCCATCTAAGCTTTATTATTTTCACTCATAAACATATCTTTCTGTGTCATCATTGTCAATTCCTCCATCCCATTGCTTTTTTTGACTATGATATTTGAACCTCACTCTATTCTTGGTATATTTTGAGTACCACTATCACATTGCTTTCTACAAGAGGATTATGTTTTTACTTATTTCCTATTCTCTTTCTGTTTACTCTTAGGGCACAGTGTAACCTTAATCACACCTTTTCTTTGTACCTAATGTACACTCAGGTTAGAAAATTTGGGTGGGACTGTGTTTCTTCTCCACATTCTCACAAAACTGCTGCTAAGTCACTTCAGTCATGTTCGACTCTGTGCAACCCCATAGATGGCAGCCCACCAGGTTCCCCCATCCCTGGGATTCTTCAGGCCAGAACACTGGAGTGGGTTGCCATTTCCTTCTCCTCTCATAAAACTAGGGATTCCCTTTTTGTCATTTTCCATAAAGGCTTCTCTATAGAACAGCTCATCCCAGTGAGGCAGCACCACGTACATGCACTCATTCTGGGATTCTACCAACCCCAGGAGACTCCAATTTTGTTCAGATGAAATATTATTTAGAATGGGCTGAGCCCTTGTATCTTCCTTTATCAACTGGGATGGTAGCACAGGTGGCTCCTCCTTCTTCCTTATATCTAAATCTCACTGAGGCTAAGACTAAGCATCTAAAAACAACTGTGCCTGTAGGGAAGGACTACCCCTTAGGGGACACAGTGGCCTTGCATCACATCAAGAGTTAGACAAGAAAAATCCTTAAGGGGAACTCAATTCCCCTATTAGCATCTCAAGAAGCCATCTCTCCTAACCTAGCCTTTCTATAATTATCTAGTGTTTGTTATCAATGCTAACATTTTAACTCAGCTGAATTAATGGCAAGACGTGAGGCTTTATGATACAGCAGTGGGACAACTTCAGTTGTTATTATGGTTCCATTCTGCTCGCCAATGACTTTCTCAGTTTCTGCCCTCACCCGATTAAATTCTTTTGATGGATTTCATTTAGCCATTTTGCTCTCTTTTTCACCTCAGAATACTTGATTTAAACACATCTGTGTGTACAAAATAAACAGAATGATGTAGAGCACCATAATGAGATTATATGAATATTGGGGAGACTCTTGGGAATGCAGAGAATGTTGAGACCAAGACCAACCATGGGTTGGGTTGGGAAATTTATAAAATTTCATGAAGATCTTCTATCCTGGTTCAGTGATTTTCCTCCTGATGATTTTTTTTGTAGATGTAAACCTTTACCTATTAGGGGCTTCCCTGATAGCTCAGTTGTAAAGATTCTGCCTGCAATGCGGGAGACCTGGGTTCAGACCCTGGTTGTGAAGATACCCTGCAGAAGGGAATGGCTACCCACTCCAGTATTCTGGCCTCAATAATTCCATGCACTATATAGTCCATGGGGTCGCAAGGAGGTGGACACGACTGAGTGACTTTCACTTTCATTTTCACCTATTCAGTCCAGTTCAGTTCAATGCAGTTGTTCAGTTGTGTCCCACTCTTTGTGACCCCATGGACTACAGCACACCAGGCCTCCCTGTCCATCACCAAATCCCAGAGTTTACTCAAACTCACATCCATTGAGTCAGTAATGCCATCCAGCTGTCTCATTCTCTATTGTCCCCTTCTCCTCCCGCCTTCAATCTTTTCCAACGTCAGAGTCTTTTCAAATGAGTCAGTTATTCGCATCAAGTGTCCAAAATATTGGAGTTTCAGCTTGAACATCAGTCCTTCCAATGAACACTTGGGACTGATAACCTTTAGAATGGACTGGTTGGATCTCCATGCAGTCCAAGAGACTCTCAAGAGTCTTCTCCAACACCACAGTTCAAAATCATCAATTTATCAGTGTTCAATTTTCTTTATAGTCCAACTCTCACATCCATACATGACTACTGGAAAAACCATAACCTTGATTAGATGGACCTTTGCTGGTGAAGTAATGTCTCTGCTTTTTAATATGCTGTCTAGGTTGGTCATAACTTTCCTTCCAAACAGTAAGTGTCTTTTAACTTCGTGACTGCAGTCACCATCTGCAGTGATTTTGGAGCCCAAAAAAATAAAGTCTGACACTGTTTCCACTGTTTCCCAGTCTATTTCCCATGAAGTGATGGGACCGGATGCCATGATCTTTGTTTTCTGAATGTTGAGCTTTAAGCCAACTTTTTCACTCTCCTCTTTCACTTTCATCAAGAGGCTCTTTAGTTCTTCTTTGCTTTCTGCCATAAGGGTGGTGTTATCTGCATATCTGAGGTTATTGATATTTCTCCTGGCAATCTTAATTCCAGCTTGTGCTCCTTCCAGCCCAGCATTTCTCATGATGTACTCTGCATAGAAGTGAAATAAGCAGGGTGACAATATACAGCCTTGACATACTCCTTTTCCTATTTGGAACCACTCTGTTTTTCCATGAGATGTGTATAAGAGACAGTCCTAAGCCCTTTATCCATTAACCCTCCCCCAAAACAGCCACGTATAACAGATATGGAGAATTATCCCTTTTTAGAGATAATCTTATGCTAATTACAGTGTCATCAAGAATTTAAT
Organism: Madoqua kirkii; assembly: GCA_006408675.1. NCBI lineage: Eukaryota > Metazoa > Chordata > Mammalia > Artiodactyla > Bovidae > Madoqua > Madoqua kirkii. Next base: position 30,325 of record SJYC01099442.1, read on the forward strand.
CTGAAACATAAGCTTCATCCATCATTGGGGTTCAGAAATGGATGGTACGGGGGGGAGGAGGGAGGGGGGTTCAAGATGAGGAATAGGTGTATACCTGTGGCGGATTCATGTTGATATATGGCAAAACCAATACAGTATTGTAAAGTAATTAACCTCCAGTTAAAATAAATAAATTTGTATGAAAAAACTTTAAATAGATAAATTGTCAAAGACTGGGCAAATAAAAAAGCTTATGGAGAGATGCTAATGACACAGCATTTCACATTACCAGTAATGGAAAATAAAAATGAAAGTATGAGGAAATGACACTTTAAAGCAAAGTTAAACAAAAAATTGGGATCGGAGTGAAAACTGACCTTTTCCAGTCCTGTGGCCACTGCTGAGTTTTCCAAATTTGCTGGCATATTGAGTGCACACCTTCACAGTATCATCTTCCAGGATTTGAAACAGCTCAACTGGAATTTCATCACCTCCACTGGCTTTGTTCGTGGTGATGCTTCCTAAGGCCCACTTGACCTCACATTCCAGGATGTCTGGCTCTAGATGAATGATCATATCATTGTGATTATCTGGGTCTTGAAGATGTTTTTCACCTACTAGAGTTCTGGAAAGGTTGATTCTGATGGCAGTGGGTTAGCCAAAAAATTCATTTGGGTTTTTGTAACATCTTACAGAAAAACCCAAATGAACTTTTTGGCCAAATCAATACTTGCCAGTTTTTTCATGTTTTGAAGGAGGAACTGCCCCTGGAGATTCATCCTCTTTTTTTCTTTTCTTTCTTTTGTTGTTGTTCCAAATGCCTCTGCTAACATTCAAAGTCTCTTTGCTTACAGTGCTTGTCCTTCATCGCAACCTGACCCATCGTCCGGTGAATTACTTAATTTTATTCAAGTCTTCACAAATTGGCTTATAAAATCAATGATAAAAATCTCACCAGACTATTTTGTAGAAATGGAGAAAAGCAAATCTAATATTCATATAGACTTGAAAGGAACCATGGGTACCCAAAACAGTCTTGAAAAAAACTGAAGAACAAAGGCAAAGGACTCATGTGTTTCTATTTCAAAATTTATTTTGAAACTACAGCAATAAAAATAACATGGGAGTCTAGTGGTTAAGACTTCATACTTTCACTGCCAAGGGTCTGGGTTTGATCCCTGGTCCAGGAACTAAGATCCCAAACAAGCCACATGGTGCAGCTAAAAATTTAAATAAATAAACACTTTGTTAAAAAATACACTTAAAGAAGAATATGGTACATACAAAATGATAGACATATAGGCCAATAAAATATAGTTTAGAGTCTCAGTTCAGTTCAGTTCAGTCGCTCGGTCGTGTCCGACTCTTTGTGACCCCATGAATAGCAGCCCACCAGGACTCCCTGTTCATCACCATCTCCCAGAGTTCACTCTGACTCATGTCCATCGAGTCTGTGATGCCATCCAGCCATCTCATCTTTGGTCGTCCCCTTCTCCTCCTGCCCCTTATCCTTCCCAGCATCAGAGTCTTTTCCAATGAGTCAACTCTTCGCATGAGGTAGCCAAAGTACTGGAGTTTCAGCTTCAGCATCATTCCTTCCAAAGAAATCCCAAGGTTGATCTCCTTCAGAATGGACTGGTTGGATCTCCTTGCAGTCCAAGGGACTCTCAAGAGTCTTCTCCAACACCACAGTTCAAAAGCATCAATTCTTCAACACTCAGCCTTCTTCACAGTCCAACTCTCACCTCCATACATGACCACAGGAAAAACCATAGAAAAGACCTATTTATCTTTTCAATTGATTTTTTTTTCTTTCGGCTGCATGTGTCTTAGTTGCAGCATGTAGGACACTTTGATGCAGTACACAGACTCTCTAGTTGTGGCACATGGGTTCAGTAGTTGCCAGGGCTTAGTTGCTCCATGGTATGTTGGATCTTAGCTCCCCAATCAGGAATCAAACCGATGTTTGCATTGCAAGGCAGATTCTTAACCACTAGGGAAATCCCCGTCAATTGATTTTTGACAAGGGAACAAAGAATACTCAGTGGAGAAAGGATCATTCCTTCAACAAATGATGTTGGGGAAACTGAACAAACACATATTAAAAAATAATAAAGCTAAACCTTTGTCCTACACTATGCACAAAAATTAGCTCAAATGGGTTAAAGGCTTAAACATAAGACCTGACACCATAAACTAGAAGAAGATAGGGAAGAAGGCCCTTCATATTGATCTGGGCAACTGTATATGACAGTGGCTGTATATGACAACAAAAGCCCAAAGAGCAGAAGTAACAGTCAAGTGTGACTGCATTGGACTAAAAAGATTCTGCACAGCTGAAGAAACATTGAAAAGTCAACATACAGAATGGGAGAAAATATTTGCAAACCATAATCTGACAGAATTCAATAACAACAACCAAAAGCATCTGGTTAAGAAAAACCAATACAGTATTGTAAAGAAAATAAAATTTAAAAATTAACAAAAAATAAAAAAGGCAAAAAAAAAAGAGAGAGATAAGCATAAGGCCTGAGTAGATTCTTTTTAAAAAGGCATCCAAATAGCCAACAAGTACATGAAAAGGTGTTCAACATCACTAATCACTGAAAGTGAAAGAGGAAGTCGCTCAGTCATGTCCGACTCTTTGTGACCTCATGGACTATTCAGCTCATGGAATTCTCCAGCCCAGAATATTAGGGTGGGTAGCCTTTCCATTCTCCAGGGGATCTTCCCAACTCAGGGATCGAACCCAGGTCTCCTGCATTGCAGGCAGAGTCTGTACCAGCTGAGCCACAGAGGAAGCCCAAGAATACTGGAGTGGGTAGCCTATCCATTCTCCAATAGATCTTCCTGACCCAGGAACGGAACCAGGGTCTCCTGTATTGCAGACAGATTCTTTACCAACTGAGCTATCAAAGAAGCCATTGGGGAAATGCAAACTAAACCCACAATGAAACAGCACTGCACATGTGTTTGAATGGCTATCAGCAAAAAGACAAGTATTGGCCAAGATGTGGAGAAAAGGGAAACTCTTGGGCACTGATGGTGTAAATATAAATTAGTATAGCCACTATGGAAAACAAAAAAAAATTTAAATATAACTACCATGCAATCCCTTCTTCCCTGGTGGCTCAGAGGTTAAAGCATCTGCCTCCAATGCAGGAGACCCGGGTTCGATCCCTGGGTTGGGAAGATCCCCTGGTGAAGGTAATGGCAACCCACTCCAGTATTCTTGCCTGGAGAATCCCATGGATGGAGAAACCTAGTAGGTTACAGTCCACAGGATCACAAAGAGTCAGACACGACTGAGCGACTTCACCTTCACCATGCAATCCAGCAACCCCACTTCTGGGCATACACTGGCACTCCTATGTTTATCATAGCATTATTCAACATAACCAAGATAGGGAAACAACCTAAGTGTCAATCACTGGGTGAACAGGTAAAGAAAATGTGATACAAATATACAATGGAATATTACTCAGCTATGAGAAAGAAGGAGATCCTTCTATCTGCAGAAACATAGGTGAACGATGAAGACATTATGCTACATTAGGTCAGTCAGAGAAACACAATGCTGTATGATACCACTTATATGTGAGATCTAAAGAAAATAAAATCACAAAAACAGAGTAAGATGGTGGTTACAAGGAGCTGGGTTTACAGGTAGAATTGGGAAGATGTTGCTTAAGAGAACAAATTGCAGCTAGTAGATACATAAGCCTTGGAAATAATGCACAGCAGACTAAATATAGACAATACTGTATCATAAACTTCTAAATTTCTAAGCAACTAGATCTTAATTTTTCAAAAGAGAAATGATAATTATATGCT
>SJYC01099443.1:0-11356 GCA_006408675.1 Madoqua kirkii
TTACTATACTGTATATACTATAGTATAGTATATACAGTATATACTATACTATAACTATACTGGTAATCAAACTACAGTATATAAATGTAACAAATCAACACATTGTAAACCTTAAACTTACACAATGCCATATGTTAATTATATATCAATTTAAAATGTTTTGATTATCACTGTAAATTTAAGAGATCACGAAACAGAAGTCAATGTCTAGTTCTCAAAAATCTAAGTACAACCAATTTATTTTATCTATTGTTGAAATAGTTCACTATCTCTTATATTATGCAGCAAAGTATTTAGCTTGCATTTTCTTCATATATTTTACTTTAAGAAATGTAAATTAAAATTAACTGAAAATATTAATATACAAAACAGAATTCACATGCATCAGAATAAGACATTCATACCATGAGAAGACCATGGAAACTGGGGCTCAGGTGTGGAATAATAGAATCATGGCCCCCATTTCACACTCACTTCTAGGCGTATATTTGCTCACTTAATGTAAAAGGTAAGAAATTGACATCTCTATTTACCCAAACTTCTCTTCCGCTAACTTTCTCACATACACCAACCCACTCCCCACAAACCAGCTCATGGAATTCAATGTGGCTGTAATTAACTTCACTGTCTATGCTTTAGCTCAGAATTTCACTTTATTCCCATATTTCTGCAACTGGAATTACATAACCCAGGCTTAATGATGCATTTCTATCCTCTGAAGATAAATGGCCAGAGGGAAAATTCTGGGGCTTGCTGCTGAGGAAGCCCTGAGCATGTGTGGCATGAATGTGGGAATTTTCACAGCTGTCTGAGCACCAGATCAACAAGACCTAAAATTGGAATTCCATAAATTGCCTGGGCCATTCCCCACTTTCAACTCCAAAAGCGGCCCTGCTCAAATCTGCCCACTTCTTTGCTCAGATAACCAATGTGGCTCTTTGTTGTTCTTGTTGTTGAGTTGCTCCTTGTGTCTGACTCTTTGCAGTCCCATGGACTGCAGCACGCCAGGCTTCTCTGTCCTTCACCATCTCCCAGAGCTTGCACAAACTCATATCCATTGAGCCAGAGATGCCATCCAACTATCTCATCCTCTGTTACCCCCTTCTTCTCCTGCCTTCAGTCTTTCTCAGCATCAGAGTCTTTTCTGAGTTGGCTCTTCACATCAGGTGGCCAAAGTATTGGAGCTTCAGCTTCAGTATCAGTCCTTCCAGTGAGTATTCAGGGTTGATTTCCTTTAGGATTGACTGGTTTGATCTTCTTGAAGTCCAAGGGACAAGAGCCTTTTCCAACACCACAGTTCAAAAGCATCAGGCTAATCAGGAGGTCACCCTCCCTCCTCTAAGCAGCCTATGGAGTGCACTCTTGACATCCTTGTTGCGAAGGCTGTACACAAAAGGGTTGGCCAAAGGTGTAATGGATGTGTACATCACAGCAGCCACCATGTCCTGGCCTGAGAGTTCTGGGAAGGAGGCTGGAAGTAGACCCAGATGATGGTGCCATAGAAAAAGCCAACCATGGTGAGATGGGACCCGCAGGTGGAGACTGCACGGTGGCGACCAGCTGCTGAGGGCAAACGTAGGATGGTGGCCCCAATGCGGACATAGGAGAGTACAATGAGGGCACAAGGGCCCATCATGAGGAAGCCTCCCTCCAAGAATATGGCCAGCTCATTGGAACGGATGTCAGAGCAAGAGGCTCGCAAAAGTGGTCGGTGGTCACAAAAGAAGTGGAGAAGGTGAACGTTGCCTTCGGCATCTGCAGCCCAGGAGAGAGGCAAGAGGAGTCCCACATGCAGCATGGTGTGCACCAGAGACACCACCCAACACAAGGCCAGTAAGCGGGCACAGCACTGGCGATTCATCACTGAATGGTAGTGCAGAGGGTCACAGATGGCCATGTATCGATCCAGAGCCATGACAGAAATAACAAGTGTGTCTGTAACGCCAAACACATAGAAGAAGAATAACTGGGCCAGGCAGCGGGCAGCAGGAATGGCTGGGTCATGAGTGACCAGATGGGCCAGCAGCTGGGGCAGAATGACTGTAGACAGCCCCGCATCCATAACGGAGAGACCACGGAGCAGATAGTACATAGGTGAGTGGAGCCTGGAGTCCCGGGAGATGAGCAGCACTAAAGTCACATTCCCCACCATGGTGGTCAGGTAAATAGCAAGGAACAGGACAAAGAGGACAATGGGGGGTACTTCAGCTCCCGAGAACATGAGAAGCAAGAAAACTGGAGAATGTGAAGCATTAGGGGCACAGCCCATGATGAGTGGCAAAGAGCCCACCTGAAAGAGTTTGAATTAAAAAGCAAGTCATGGGTCATAGGTTACAGCTCATAACGATTCTAGTTAATTTATGTATATTCTTCAAGCTCTTTAAAGACTTAAATTCAACTGAGCACTACAGCCCTTCCTAAGTCTATGACTTTACTCCCTGAATTTGTTATAGAATTTTTTCCTTTCCTTCTCCTTTCCATCCATTCTAATGGGTTCTTCTATGTAATCCACATGCCCTGATAAAGTCCCTTGTACTATAAAAACCCCTACTTCAATATTGTCTTTTCGCCCAACTACCAATTATTCCTTCCAGTGACAAACTTTGTAAAAAAAATTTCTATACTCACTGCCTCTAGCTCCTCATCTTCTAGTCACACTTCATCACCTGGCCATCTTCATGATTTCTTCTGTATGAACCTGTAAGGAACATAATGTATCATTTAATATGTAACATATAAAGAAATGGATCTTTATAAGTAGTTGGTTTTTATAACAAAATTGCTTCAGGTTGTCATGAACTAGCTTGTTTTCCTTTTTACTTGATTTGGTTTGTTAACAGCATCATCATTTTCATCGATTTAATGGACCAAACCAAAATCAGGGGAACTCTCTCCATAATCTCCCCATATCCAATCACTCCTTGACTTCTTTTCCCTTACAGTAATCACCTACCTATAAAATCTTCCTCTTGTAGCATCATATGAGCCCACTGGAGAGCACCCACAGGTAACGACTGTTGCATTCTTCCCAGAAAAGACTAATTCAAACCCTTGCTCATCCCTTGGAACCCTCCCTCAGGACTGACATCAGACTGTATCCCTCCAGACTTAATTGTCTAAGATTGTCTAACCCAAACTAGAAGCCTTTCAAGATGACACAGCTCATGCACCCTCCTTGGATCCAGTTACCCAAAGAAAAACTCATAATCTCATTCCAACAAGTTCTGGAAACATAGCCTTCTCAAATTGTTCTCCATGCACTGGCAGGAATTGCACTTGGACACTCCCCAAATGTTCATTAAGGCCTTAAATAACATTTTTAGACGTATCTTCATTTCCAAACTTGTTTTCTTAAACTACCTTTTCATTATCAATTTTTTAAATTTTAATATTTTTATTTTACTTTACAATACTGTATTGGTTTTGCCATACATTCGGGATTGGGAACTCAGGTACACCCGTGGCGGATTCATGTCATTATCGATTTTTTTTTTCATTTCTTATATGATTGTATACATGTTTCATTGCCATTCTCCCAGATCATCCCACCCTCTCCCTCTCCCTCAGAAGCCAAAAGTCCGTTCTATACCTCTCTGTCTCTTATTTTGTCTCACTTACAGGGTCATCATTACTATCTTTCTAAATTCCATATATATGTGTCAGCATACTGTATTGGTGTTTTTCTTTCTAGCTTACTTCACTCTGTATAATCGGCTCCAGTTTCATCCATCTCATTAGAACTGCGTCAAACTTACTCTTTTTAAGGGTTAAGTAATACTCCATTGTGTATATGTACCACGGCTTTCTTATCCATTCATCTGCTGATGGACATCTGGGTTGTTTCCATGTCCTGGTGATTATAAACAATGCTGCAGTGAACATTGGGGTACATGTGTCTCTTTCGATTCGGGTTTCCTCAGTGTGTATGCCCAGTAGTGGGATTGCTGGGTCATAAGGCAGCTCTATTTGCAATTCTTTAAGGAATCTCCACACTGTTTTCCATAATGGCTGTACTAGTTGCGATTTTTAATATAATAACATTGTGACCAAATAATCAAATCTCTATGAGATTATTTCTTAGAAGCATTTTGAGACTCACTTTGTGAACTAAAATGTGGCTAAATGGACCCATGGAATTCAGAAAGTGATCCCAAAACAAACTCATAATTTTTAGAATTGACAAGGCATTCTCAGTGAATGATGGATTATTCAGCTAAATACAGTACTATATGTTTATATATATTTTCAGTTCAGTTCAGTCACTCAGTCATGTCTGACTCTTTGAGACCCCATGAACCACAGCACGCCAGGCCTCCCTGCCCATTACCAACTCCCAGAGTTCACCCAAACCCATGTCCATTGAGTTGGTGATGCCATCCATCTCATTCTCTGTCATTCCCTTCTCCTCCTGCCCTCAATCTTTCCCAGCATCAGGATCTTTTCAAATGAGTCAGCTGTTTGCATCAGGTGGGCAACATACTGGAGTTTCAGCTTTAGCATCAGTCCTTCCAATGAACACCCAGGACTGATATCCTTTAGCATGGACTGGTTGGATCTCATGCAGTCCAAGGGACTCTCCAACACCACAGTTCAAAACCATCAATTCATCAGTGCTCAGCTTTCTTTATAGTCCAACTCTCAAATCCATACATGACCACTGGAAAAACCATAGCCTTGACTAGACAGACCTTTTTTGACAAAGTAATGTCTCTGCTTTTCAATATGCTATCTAGGTTGGTCATAACTTTCCTTCCAAGGAGTAAGCGTCTTTTAATTTCATGGCTGCAATCACCATCTGCAGTGATTTTGGAGCCCAGAAAAATAAAGTCAGCCACTGTTTCCACTATTTCCCCATCTATTTGCCATGAAGTGACGGGACCAGATGACATGATCTTCACTTTCTGAATGTTGAGCTTTAAGCCAACTTTTTCACTCTCCTCTTTCACTTTCATCAAGAGGCTTTTTAGCTCCTCTTCACTTTCTGCCATAAGGGTGGTATCATCTGCATATCTGAGGTGATTGATATTTCTCCTGGCAATCTTGATTCCAGCTTGTGTTTCTTCCAGCCCAGCATTTCTCTTGATGTACTGTGCATACATATATTTTAATCTACTCATGTTACACAGCACTTGAAACCAGAACCCTGTGCACCAATAAGCTTAAGTCTTCAACACATATTAACTGAAAACTGCCAGTTCAGGATGTTAGAAAAGTATGGCAGATATGAATTTTTAAGATGTGAAAATACTGTGTTATTTTTATTAAAAAGATATAATATATACTATGACTACTTTATTTAGGATAGTGGGTGCCTTCTTTGGGGAAGGAAGCAGGGTAGAGGATAACATAAACAAGTAGTGTGGATTTAATTGTATCTGTAACAGTTATATTTTCAAAATAAGAATTGAAACCAAAAAGGGAATATGTTAAGCTTTGTTAAAGTTAGATATTAAGTGTATGTACTTCATTGTCTTGGTCTCACTATATTTTTCTATATTGTGAAATTTTTCCAATTAAAAATATAAACAGTAAAAGCAAGGACAGCAACTGAGATATGAGAGTATTTTCCTATATTTTCTTTATTCATTCCATCATAAGACTAAGCACACCATTCTAACTCAAAATAACATCCACTATAGTCAAACCACACATTCAGCATCAGGACATTTAAGCCAGTATATCATGGAGAATCCAAAATTAGGTAATATTCATCTTAGAACTGGGAGACTCAAGTTTAGCTTCAAAATAATTTTCCAAAACCTTATGGGAAAAAAAGATGTCACAATACACGTGTACTGAAACTATCAGAGCTACAGTAAGCCAATGAGCCACAAAGTTTTCCTAACTTGTTTTTCTGCAATCTAAGGTATATTCCATGTTTCCAGTTACCATTCTTATTTCTCTTCTCACTCTAGTAAGTTCCACAGTGATTTTCTGATGGAATCTCTTTGTTTAGAGTTTGATTCTAAAGATCTCGAGTGAGAGAAAAATTTTAGGCAGGACGCTTATAATAGTGGGGAGAAGTCTTAAACCAAATTGTAAGAAACACAGGTAGAGGAATCATCATGGCCTATGTTCCTCTGGCATCAGGAACTCGGGACTAGATTAATCATAACACTAGGTTGATGCTATAGGCTCTTCATTGGTCTGAGCATCACGTTCTTGCTTTCTCCTTTGGCTTTGAGTATGATTAAATGACCATTAACTTACTATTCAACTCAGAAACTAGAATATTGATGATAATTTATGCCTACCTCTATGAACATTATCCATCACCTCTCCTTGTCACTCTTCACCTAAGATAGCCAGCCTTCTGAATCTCAACTCCAAAGCAGCCTGCTCACATCTGCCCACTTCTTTCCTCATCTAACCAACACGGCTCTTTGCTGTTTTTTTCAGTTGCTCAGTATGTCGGACTCTTTGTGATCCTGTGGGCTGCAGCACACCAGGCTTCCCTACCCTTCACCATCTCCCAGAGCTTGCTTAAACTCATGTCCATTGGGCCAGGGGTGCCATCCAATCTTCTCATCCTCTGTCACTCTCTTTTCCTCTTGCCTCTTTCTTTTGTTAATATATGCTTATATTTGTTATATATCTGCTATAGGTATGCCAAGAATATTATTAAATGTCAGATGATCTGAAATTGGCAAAAGAGTAAAAACCTTTAAGTAAGTTGTGGTTATCTGATTTTATGCCTTAATATTATGTTACTTAGGTTCACTGATATTATTGGCTATAGCTGTTCATTTGTCTTTCATTGCTATGTAACAGCCTGTTGTGTGGATACACCACAATGTATTTAACCATTTGCTGTATTTGCTTTGTGTACTTGTTTCTGCTATACAGAGTATGGGCCTAGGCTGACATAAGTTTATATTTCTGTGCTCCAAGTTACTCTTTTACATGACCAAGTGTTTTCATTTGTCCAAGTCTTGTCCAAGTCTCAGATTCCTTTACCAAAAAATGGACATAGAAACTATGTCTGCAAGGTTGTTAGAATATGATAAAATGCCAATTAGTGTTTTTAAATTGTAACTCATATCTTATGCTCTATCAACTATTTGCTCCATTTCATACATTTAGTATAATTATAGTCTACTTACAAAATAATTCATTCAAAGTTTTGCTGCCAAGGTTATCAGTGAACAATCTTCACCATATACAATGATATTTAACAATGTGATTGTTAGTAGTAATAGTAGTAATAATAAGTAACATGTCTGGAGTCCTTGTTGTATGCCAAACACAGCACAATGCACTCTACATGTGTGATTTTATTAAATCTGTACTGTATTCGACACTATTTTATTCCTCACTTTACAGATGAGGAAACTGAGGCAGAGAAGTTAATACTAGCTTTAATACTCAGAGAAGGCAATGGCATCCCACTCCAGTACTCTTGCCTGGAAGATCCCATGGACAGAGGAGCCTGGTGGGCTGCAGTCCATGGGGTTGCAAAGAGTCAGACATGACTGAGCGACTTCACTTTCCCTTTTCACTTTCATGCACTGGAGAAGGAAGTGGCAACCCACGTCAGTGTTCTTGCCTGGAGAATCACAGGCAGCTTGGTGGGCTGCCGTCTCTGGGGTTGCCCAGAGTCGAACACGACTGAAGCGACTTAGCAGCAGTAGCAGCAGCAGCTTTAATACTGCACAGCTAGTAAATGACAGAGCTGAAATTTTAACACAGAGAATTGGAAATCCTGACTATTGCTTCTCTCAACTCTTCTTCATTTTCCTTCTCTACTCACGGCATTATTAACCACTATCCATCCCCTGTATTCTTGACATTTGTTCTCTTCTAATCTTGCTGCTGCAAAACTGTGAATTTCATCTTGCTTCTCTCAATGGTCGGTTCTTTTCTATCTACTTGTTTTCTCTTTTCCCATTCCCTTCACCACAAAGGGTCCCCAAGAGCAAACCTGAAAAAACATGTCTATTCCTAGAGCCTTATTGACCAAATTCATACTGACCATTCATAAATCCATCTCTCCAAACCTAGCTGACCTCACTGCTATAGTAAAGAGCTAGAGGAGCCATGCTATAGTTCTGATTAAAAAAAAATAAAGTTCATAATGAAGCAGAGTATATAGGGAGGACTAAGAATATAGATGAAGAAATTAGAGAGAACAGTGAGGATTGGAAGAGAATATGAGAGACAAGAACCATCCAAAAAAAACACAAAAGGAGGTGGTATAAGGAACAGGGAATAAAATACAGGTCTAATTACTACAAATCACCCACATTGGAGACTTTTGATAATTTATAAGAGCAATTGCCAAGACTACTTTTCTCACAAAGCACAGTTGTTACTTTAAATAATGATGGGCAACTGCAATCTGTGTCTTTGGAAATGTCTGAGAAGAGAGAGAACAGGACTGGGTTTTAAAAGATTCATCTGATACCTGAATTTTCCTATAATTCCCAAGAAATAATTTTGGCTAGATCAAAGGAAGAAGGTAATCACACGATCCAGAAGATCATTTACCTATCATCACTTATTGATTAATTTTTCTGTTATACAAATATTTCTTTTCTGTGATGGGACATTAAGACAATCTACACAGACTCTGTCATGAAGAAACCACAGTATGGAAAGAAAGTAAGACCGATACTGGATGAAAAGACCTGTGATAAGTGACAAACATAAGCAAAGAGGCTTGTGGTACTTACTTGGAGCAGGTCTGGTCTCAGCCTTAGGTGAGGTCAGGGATGGGATGAGGTGAAGAAGAGACTCCTAGGAGTTAGCAAAATCATAGCAGGGTGTAACATAAAAACTCTTCTGCATGCTGCATCACTTCAGTCACGGCTGACTCTGCGCAACCCTATGGACTCTAGCCTGCCAGGCTCCCCTGTCCACAGGATTCTCCAGGTAAGAATACTGGAGTGGGTTGCCATGCCCTCCTCCGGAGGATCTTCCCAACCCAGGCATAGAACCTGTGTCTCCTATCTCTCCTGCACTGGCAAACGGTTTTTTTACCACTAGCACCACCTGGAAAGCCTCTTCTAGTTGATACCAAAACTGTCCTCTGTTTTACTCAGTGAGCAGCTGGCATTCTGTATGAATAAAGTGAATGTGATATACCTAACTATGTGTGTGTATATGTGGATACATACGTGCATGTTGTATATAAGCTTCATGTATATGACAGAAAGTCAGAAAATAATTATTGAAAAGAAGAATTTACTCTCAAATTAGAGTTTCTTCTAAACTTTTGTTCCTTGATGTTCCATAGTTCTAAAAATAATTGTGTGGTTTCCATGAAGAGATGACCGAAAGGAATGCCGAGTGTCAGAGACATAGAAATGAAGACGCAATAGAGAAAAGAATTAAAGGGAATGGGAAGCAAAGTACGAATGCAAAGTAGTGGAGAGGAGGGATGAAAACATAAGATGAAAGAGTGTACAGAGTGAATGGGTGAATGGAAAGAAAATAAGGAAATAAGAGGAAGAGCTTTGAAATGAGAAGAGACAGAAACATAACTAAGGAGGGAAACTTTTAACTTAAATTAATTTATTTAATAGAAACTTTTAAATGATTGGGACAGAGATAAGGAGCAGAAATAAAGATTTGGGGGAGAAAGGAGGAAGGCATGTAGATGACCACTGTGAGAAGGGTGGGAATGTGAAAACAGTAGGGGAGCAGAATGGAGGGGGGTCATGTAACGGTGCAAATGAAAGAGAAGAGTAGGCAGGTGTGAGAGACGGAACATCAAATGGGAATGAACAGAAAGGAGGGCTAGTGAGAGAGACTGTCATGGTGAGGAGAAAAGGGAATGGCTGTGAGAACATAAAGGAAAAAGGATGGTGTTAAACAGGATGTGTCTGGAGTGAGAGAGGATATAGAAAGATAAGAATTGATCAGGAAAAAACAGGGGCTAGTTTTCCCACTCACACAGTCACCTGGCAAGAAAGGACTTTGACCCTGCACTTTGCGGCTTCAGCCTTCCGTCAGAGATCAGGGATCTGGCCATGGTGCTGAACAACACATCAGTGCATGGGGCTGGAAGTCAGGACTAGGATGGTGAGGAGGATTTTAGAGATTGTGGGGCCCTTGAGACCTTTTGTCTAGAGCCACCTGGGGGAAGTCAGGTATATTCCCTGCCATTGCAGAGAGCAAGAAAGTATGGACATACTCTCAAGGGAAGGCTAAATGCACTTCAAGTTCTTGGCAACAACTTCATGCCACTGATCCTGATGGGATGGGAGACAACTTGATCAATGTTCAAGCAACACAAATGGCAGATTCTTGTGTCTCATTACCCAAATCACTCATTCAGTCTTCACTGTATTTTCTTCCTGTGATATAATAAGCATGATGTAAAGACCTAAATTATAGCTCTGGAGACAAATAAAAGTAACTATAGTTTGAGATATACCAGTTACAAATTTTGTTCATTTGCAATTATTTAATACTTCTTAACTCTAGTCTGGGCTTCCCTGATAGTTCAGTTGGTAAAGAATCTGCCTGCAATGTGGGGAACCTGGGTTCGATTCCTGAGTTAGGAAGATCCACTGGAGAAGGGGTAGGCTACCCACTCCAGTATTCTTGATGTATTTTCTTCCTGTGATATAATAAGCATGATGTAAGGGCCTAAATTATAGCTCTGGAGACAAATAGAAGTAACTATAGTTTGAGATATACCACTTACAAATTTCGTTCATTTGCAATTATTTAATACTTCTTAACTCAAGTCTGGGCTTCCCTGATAGCTCAGTTGGTAAAGAATCTGCCTGCAATGTGGGAAACCTGGGTTTGATTCCTGAGTTAGGAAGATCCACTGGAGAAGGGGTAGGCTACCCACTCCAGTATTCTTGGCCTGGAGAATTCCGTGGACTGCATCCTATGGGGTCGCAGAGAGTCAGACATGACAGAGTGACTTTCACTTCACTTTCCTAAATCTAGTCTATGCAGAAAGTTCTAATAACACCTAATTTGTAAGTAAGTGATTGCTTTAAAGATTGGAATATTATATATAAAGTTCTGCTTATAGACACTGTCATGTAGCGATAGGCTCAAATAATAATTGTTCTTGTTGCTGCCACCACCACTACTGCTACAGTCACTGTGGGTGTTACACAACCAAAGTGAATTCAGGTTTCCAGGCTGGTAGGATGCACTCTGAAAACCTCAGTTCCTCCATTTGACTTTGTGCTCCTGGAAGGACAGGGCTGTGGTTAATTCACCTCTGTATCCAGTGTCTAGCGTGGTATGTGGCACAAAACAAGTACTCAGGAAAGAGTGGCTGGATAAATGACCAGCCAGTGACAATCCTTCTCTCATTCACCCTGGTTCCCTACTGCCTCTCCCGAAAAAATGCCCTATCTTGCCTGTCACTCTCCAACAGAGTATTTAC
>SJYC01099446.1:0-27215 GCA_006408675.1 Madoqua kirkii
GTCCTGGCTATTATAAACAATGCTGCAATGAACATTGGGGTACATGTGTCTCTTTCATTTCTGGTTTTCTCGGTGTGTATGCCCAGCAGTGGGATTGCTGGGTCATAAGGCAGTTCTATTTGCAATTTTTTAAGGAGTCTCCACACTGTTTTCCATAAGGCTGTACTAGTTTGCATTCCCACCAACAGTGTAAGAGGGTTCCCTTTTTTCTCCGCATCCTCTCCAGCATTTATTGCTTATAGACTTTTGGACTGCAGCCATTCTGACTGGTGTGAAATGGTACCTCACTGTGGTCTTGATTTGCATTTCTCTGATAATGAGTGATGGTGAACATCTTTTCATGTGTTTGTTAGCCATCCATATGTCTTCTTTGGAGAAATGCCTATTTAGTTCTTTGGCCCATTTTTTGATTGGATCATTTATTTTTCTGGAGTTGAGCTGCATAAGTTGCTTGTATATTTTTGAGATTAGTTGTTTGTCAGTTGCTTCATTGGCTATTGTTTTCTCCCATTCAGAAGGCTGTCTTTTCACCTTACTTATAGTTTCCTTTGTTGTGCAGAAGCTCTTAATTTTAATTAGATCCCATTTGTTTATTTTTGCTTTTATTTCCAGTATACTGGGAGGTGGATCATAGAGGATTCTGCTGTGATTTATGTCGGAGAGTGTTTTGCCTATGTTCATACATTTTTGAATTTGGAAATTTAGACGTTTGTGAATTCACTTGTCTGTTCAACTAATTTCTGTTTCTTGTCCACCATATGCCAGTCTACCAGACTTGGAAACAAAGATTATGTGCTAGTTCATAAGTCAACAATCTGATGGCCAAAAATCTGTGGGATCGTGAGGAAAAGAAATAACAGACAATGCAAGCATTTGGAGCAAAATGTTGTACTACTTGGATTGTTTGAGTTTATAAGGTATAGAGGAACACATGCTTTTTAAATTGAAGTATAATTTTAATTGAAGTTTTATTTATAATGTCTTAGTTTCAGGTATACAGCAAAGTGTTTCAGTTATATATATATATATACATACATATGTCAGATTCTTTTCCATTATAGGTTATTATAAGATATTGAATATAGTTCCCTGTGCAATCCAGTAAATCTTTGTTGTTTGTGGACCACGTATACTTTTAAGGAACAGGTGTCAAATTAACAAATATCTTCAGACTTAAGTAAGAAGAGACTTTATTTGAAAGGATTATTGCAAGAGGGAGGAAAGACCTAGGGCAATAGAAAGGCAGCTGCTATTTCAATTGGGAGGAACCCCCACCGTGAGATCTGCAGGGTTCTCAAAGGTCAGAAAGAAAATGACTTTTTTAAAAGGGAGAAGAGAACGAGGCTAGAAAGAACCATGCATAGAAAAGTGGGATGAACTGGTGGCAAAGGTGAGACTGGATATTTGATCAGGGTAAGTTTTTCCCTGAGGTCAATGGATGCTACAGAGGAGTCACAAGGACGGGTTGTATTCTGACTCTGGCTGAGGATGGGTCAAAGTTCAGCCATTTTCCATGACACAAAAGGATGGATGGGTTCTTCTAACTTTGTCTTCCAGGAGCACAGGACTTGCGTAAAATTCAACATTGCCAAGGGGATTTTTGTAAAGGGTTATTGTAAGGAGTCACAAGGCAAAAAAGTGAACATGTCTCAGCTGCACAAACACAGATCTAAGACAATAAATCTTAAGTGTTTTCATCATACACACACAATAACTAGGTGGTGACAGATGTTTTGACTAACCTTATTGTGATAATCATTTCACGATATGTGAATATATCAAATCATCACACTACATGTCTTAAATTTACACAATGCTGTCAATTATGGGCTTGGGAGTTGGTGATGGACAGGGAGGCTTGGTGTGCTGCGATTCATGGGGTCGCAGAGTCGGACACGACTGAGCGACTGAACTGAACTGAACTGAACTGAACTGATGGGCTTCCCAGATGGCTCCGGGGTAAAGAATCTGCCTGCCAGTGCAGGAGCCACAGGAGACTCGGATTCAATCTCTGAGTCGGGAAGATCTCCTGGAGGAGGAAACGGCAACGCACTCCAGTATTCTTGCCTGAATCCCATGAATAGAGGGGCCCAGCAGGCTACAGTCCACAGGGTCGCAAAGAGTCAGCTCTGACTGAGTGACTGAGCATGCGCACGAGTTATTTGTCAGTATTCCAAAAGGAGCTGATAGCAGAGGGCTGTCTGTCAGCAGCTCCCCGCCCTCCAATTACTGGGGCAAATAAGTCCTTCATTCCTAAGAGGGGATTAGGGAAATGCATGACAATATCCATCACAGGTACTTATCACAGCAATTGCTCGTCAGTGTTGTTTACTGTCATTTTTATTAGCAGCAACAGCAACAACAATATCATCCATAGGTTCTTGTTTTTCCTCCAGACACTGAGGATCACTTTCCTCTGCTTAGTTGAAAAAAATCATATATATTGTGGTCCCTCTCTTCAATCTTAGCCCTATCCCACTGGTGCTATGTGTATGTCTATCATTGTTAGGCCGTAAGAGATACACATTGAGAAAAACCACTGGGCACTTACTATACACCAGTCTCTGTCTTAAATGCTGGTGATCCAGTAATAAATGAAATGAAATATGTCCCCTCCCTCATGGTCTTTCAGACCAACTGATATGGAAGAAGTCATTACAAGTAGGATGAACATTGTAAGAAGAAACCAAGGGGGTCTACATCAGCAAGTCTTTTACTTTTACCATGTGATCTTATTTAATGCTTACAATCTAATGAGGTCGACCTTACTAATTCTGTTCTATGGACTAAATATACTGGGGCTCAAAGAGAAGTGCCTTGCCTCCAGTCACTCAGCTTGTAGGACAGGGAGCAGGAATTCTATGATAGATACACTGCCAACGAGATCATGCTCTCTCGGGTGCCTGGGTTTGTTTCCATGACAGAAGGGGAATGCCAGTTGCTGGACCCTAATTAAAGCACCAAGGTATATTTAGGGTTAGAACAGAGTCATTTAATTCAAAATGTCTTTCCTAACTTCATCAGAAGGGGTACACTGACTTGTGATTCTGTCTCTAAAAGTTGCCCCCCTCATTTATAATTTGGGTAGAAAGGAAGACTCAGGAGAGTAGAAAAACATTGTTTAAGCCAAAGTCTTCATCTACAGTTTAGTTACACTGGCAACAATGAATGAAAAGGCACTGTATAACAAACCCACCTACACTGTTAATGAGAATGTAATTTGGCACTGCCACTAAGGAGAGCAATATGGAGGCTCCTAGAGCTATCATATGATCTAGCAATGCTACTCCTGGGCATATATCTGGAGAAAATCATAATTCAAAAAGATACATGCACCCCAGTGTTCACTGAAACGCTGTTTACAGTAGCCAGCACATGGAAGTAACCTAAATGTCCACCAACAGATGAATGGATAAAGAAGATGTGGGGTATACATATGTATATTCAATGGAATACTACTCAGCCATAAAAAAAAATTTGCCATTTGCAGCAACTTGGACAGACCTAGAGATTATCATATCAGGTGAAGTAAGCCAGACAAAAACAAATATCATATGCTATTGCTTAAATGCAGAATCTTAAAAAAAATACAAATGAACTTATAAACAAAACAGAAATTGACTCACATACATAGAAAATAAATGTGGTTCCAAACGGAAAGTATGGGAGGCATAAGTTAGGAATTTGAGATTGACAAATACACACTACTATGTATAAAATAGATAACCAACAAGGACCTACTGTATAGGACAGGGAACTGTACTCAATGTTTTGCAATAACCTTAATGGAAAACATTGTAAAAAAGAATATATAATTATGTTATATTCAGATACATATATATACATATATATATATATCATTTTGATGTACTTCTGAAACACACAGCATTGTAAATCAACTATACTTCAATTTCAAAAATGTACTTTATAAACAGTCATTATCTCCTCTCCTAGTTCTGTTTGATGACTTTTTACAGTTATCTAAAACAAATTTTCACTTTTGATGACTGAATAAAAAGCAATTTAAGAGCAGAAAAGTCTTATCTCTAATATTAGCTGGAAAGAAAAGGCAACACGGCAAACCTGCATTTATGATAAGCATAGCTAAGTCTAACTGACATTGAGACCTTCATTTCAATATGATTAATTGGTTAGCAAGAGACCTTTGTTTAGTTCTTTCTGTTTTCTATCATTTTATAGACCAACATCTGAAAAATGCTCTTTTAAGTTCAAAGGGTAAGTTTCATAATCTCCTTCTGATTAGAGCTAATTATCTTCTTACAGAAAAATTTTTCTGATATTATTTTTTATTCTCTAAGAGGAGCCTTAGATTAGTGTGTTTCCACATTTTCCCTTAGATAATTTACTCTGTCTTATTATGACTTGTCAGGGCTTTCCTGGTGGCTCAGAAGTTAAAGCGTCTGCCTCCAATGCGGGAGACCCGGGTTCGATCCTTGGGTCAGGAAGATCCCCTGGAGAAGGAAATGACAATCCACTCCAGTATTCTGCCTGGAGAATCCCATGGACGGAGAAGCCTAGTAGGTTACAGCCCACAGGGTCGCAAAGAGTCGGACACGACTGAGCAACTTCACCTTCATTATGACTTGTCACTTGCAATTATTAAGAATTTTTGTGCAGCTTTTTTCCACTCTTCCTTTAGAACTCTGATATATGAGTATTGTCCCAGTATTTATATCTTGTTGAGGTATTGACTCTTTTACCAATAAATAATGTCCTTCTTTACCCCTTGTAACATTTTTTTGACTTAAAGTCTATTTTGTCAGATAATTACCAAAGCCATCTCAGCTCTATTTTGGTTAATATTTTCACTGAGTATCTTTTTCTACCCTTTCACTTTTACTTGTGTCCCTGGATCTAAAGTGAAGCTCTTGTAGACAGTTTATGTTTAGATCACATTTGTTGATTTAATCCAGTCAACCAATCACTGTCTTTTTAATTAAATAGTTTAATTCATTTACATTTACATTTAAAGTAATTATAGCCAAAGAAGGACTTAACTTCTGCCAATTTATTATTTGTTTTCTATATGTCTTATGTCTTTTTTGTTCCCCAGTTTCCCATTACTTTCTTCTTTTGCATATAATTTATTTTTTTAGTTTTGATTCTCCTCTTATTTCCATATACATACATATATATATATTTAACTGTTTCCTTCATACTACCCTGGAGATTGCATCTTATATTTATTACACCCCAGTCTGAATTAATATCAATGTTCTGATATTTAAAACTACTCAATAACAGTAGTAATTAGATAAAGACATATCATTTTGATGATAGTTAAACCTAATTCCTCCATAACAGTCTGTTTCTTCTTCTCTAGAATAGTAAAATATTTTCTTTAGAAATGAAACCTATTAATTACACCATCTAATTACAGTAGAGTTCTCAGGAGAAGCAGTGACTAGCAGAATGAGTGCTAATTACAATGACTTAGTGGTTTTTATTTATTTAGTCTCTACTTTGAGACAAATATGATAAGAAAAATAAATATTTTACTTTTAAAAATATAGTCCAGTATTATAGAAATAAATATTGACATTTTAGATTTGGAATGAAATGAATAAGAAAAATGTTAAATAACTATAGAACCAAAAAACTAAGGGAATTTTTGTTACCATTTTCTAACACTGGAAAATATTGCTTAGGCAGTTAGCTTAGTCCATGCTTAGGTCAATATCATAAATATTTACTGAGCACTCTGCAGCTGGTAAAGAATCTGCCTGCAATGAGGGAGAGCTGGGGTTGATCCCTACGTTGGGAAGATGCCCTGGAGAAGGGAATGGCTACCCACTCCAGAATTCTGGCCTGGAGAATTCCATAGACTGTATAGTCCATGGGGTCACAAAGAGTTGGACACAACTGAGTGACTTTCCCTTGAACTTGAACCTCTGCAGTAAAGGATGGGTGCTAGGTGCTATGGGATTCTAATATGTTAGACCCAAGGGAAAATTATGTTTCTTTTACTTAGAGCTGTATATCCTCAGTGGATAACAGAATGTATAGCTCATGGTAAACATATAACACTTATGGACTGATGTGCTCATAGATGAACTGAACATTATTCTTACCTCCTTAACTCCAGATTATTGTATTTAATTAAATCTAATCTACCGTCAATTATAAAATACATTATTTTAATATGCCAGTGAGAAAAACGCTCCCAATTATTTGTGACACACCATCAACTTAAATGAACCTCAATATGAGATATTAAAGTGTAAAAAAAAGTCTTAAAATTAAAAAGATATGGCTTTACTGATGAAATAGCTGGCTCATGAACAATATATAGCACATAGTGTCTGGAATAAGAGACTTCCCAGGTGTCTCAGTAGTAAAAGAAACCTCCTGCAATGCAGGAGACATGGGTTCGATCTCTGATTTGGAAAGATCCCTAGGAGAGGGAAATGGCAACACACTCCAGTATTTATGCTGGAAAATCCTGTGGACAGAGGAGCCTGGTGGACTACAGCTGGGGTTGCAGAGAGTCAGACACGACTGAGCGACTGAATGTGCATGCTCATCTGGAATAAGGACTGGATTTGATTCAGGGCTCCAAAAGTTTTCATGTTTCATCTGACAAAGGAAAAAATGAGGCAATATTTTAGCTCCTTAGTAAATAGAAGCCTGTTTCTTAACATAAAAATTTTAATTTTGTCAAAGAAAAGAGAGGGACCTCTCAGGGTAGCAGTTCAGCTATACAGTTTGGCTTCAAAGAGTCCTTGATTCAAGTTATATTTTGTCAGCTACCTTATTTTTTTAAGTCACTATACAGTGAAGAAAATAAGGGCACATGTTATGAGGCTGTTGTGTGGTTTGTGTCAGAGAGACTTATAAATTCCTGAGTACATAAATGTTAGTTGCCTTCCTTTAAGTGAAAGATTATTTAACAATAAACATGATTTGTGTTTAATGAAAATTCATGTACTGAGGGAGCAGAGAAGAAAGATATATCATGCTAATCAGGTCACCAAAGATTGCTCCCTATAGGAGGCTGCATTTGAGCCTGGAGATGCAGGTGAAGGGAGAAATGCAAGACAGTGGGGTGGCTGAATTGTAAAATGTGATCAGCAGTCACTAAGTGACAGGACATGAGCAACATGTATTTGGTGGGGCATGTTAAGACCCTGATGTAGGGATTCTGTGTGCTTTCATGAGTTAAGAAGAGTCAAAGATCTGAAACTCGTCGTTTCCCATAGTGGTGGCAGCTAGGAATGGTAATCAAATATCTGAGCAGACTTGGGGTTACCGGGGAAGGGTGATCTAAGGTTAGGTTCAAAAGCTATGACCCTCCCTTTTGTTAGAGGATAGTGACATAAAACCACAGCTACTGAACTAACAGCTGAATCTAAGTTTGGGAGAGATGGAGAGACAGTAGTTGTCCTTTGTTAAAATGGAAGCATTCAGGGAGGCCAAATGGAGACTTTATAGGCTCAAGGGGGATCTTGAACCCAGATGTCCCTGCCTGGTACTCCATCTTCAGTGCTACATGGGACACCACCCAGGTAAGCCCTCAGAGGAGTTGAAGAGCCAGGGATAGAAAATTATTGTCCCTCTTGGATACCTATGTCAAGCTTAACAGAGGTTACACTAGACACACAGGTCTGAAGAAAGGGACTTGGGGCCATCCTGGGGGCAGAACATTTAATTCTTCTGGATCCATGGAGATGATCCCGCACAAAGTTAATGGATGTTTGTTTCCTTACTCTCTCCTCCTCTGAACACCAGGGACTCAGTGACACAGTATTAGAGGATGCTCCCAGGAGGGAAGCAGGAGCTGTAAGTATCTGCATCTTGTGAAGGATGATAAGAATCCAGGGAAGGGAGCATCAGATTGAAGAAACACTAGGAAATGGTCTGCAGTCAATCAGGTACCTTTTCTCTATGCTGTCTCTTGGCACAGTCTTGTCTTCTTTTTGACAAGTCATTCCATGGAGCATAAGGAAGGGAAGAGTGAAATAAATAGATGAGGCAAGACTTCAAAGTTCTTCCCAGGTAAGAAATCAACTTTGAGAATGCCTGGCAAGAAGGTGTGAATCTCTGATCTCAGAGAGATAATTAGTCATCACCGGATACTAAATAAGTAATTAGTCATCACTAGAGACTAAATATGTTCATGCAAATGTAGAGGTTTTATGTCTATATTCCAAAGTTGAATCTTCCTTTATCCATCTGTCTGTGAGTCACATTCCTCTGGCCTCAGGACATGAATTATAAGTCAAGGAACAGGGAGATTGGGGCATTCATTTTCTCATGCAAGTTCACTCCCTCTTTCTCACTTCTCCTTCCCCATCTCTCTTTTCACTAAAATTGTTTACATTCAACTCAGTGTGCTTTAGATGACTTCCTTGCTCCATTATCTATGATGTGGAAAGAAGCATCTTGATTCAAAAAGATTCAACTGCAAACTAGATGAGATGAGTATCTTATGATTATCAAGATGTGGGTTAGTCACTGATAACCCTTAATCAGAAGCTGACCTGAACCTGATTCAATGACTGCATCTGTGGTTCCTGTGATGATGAGCCACAGAGTAGGGAAGAGGGAAAGGAAACCAACTCTCAAACTCCTTTCTCTCTCTCTGTCTCTCCCTCACCAATGCCACCCTGGATCTGTTTTCTATAGCTCTCCGTCGCAAAGATTAAAAAAAAAAAAAGTGAAAACATACTTTGACCCTGATTTCTCCATATTCAGGGGAAAAGAAACATATTACATTAAAACCCTATTTATTAATAACTTCTCAATGTAAGAACAAGATGGAAAGATGCATGTCCCAGATGACAAGAACCATCCATTGACCTTATTGTTTATCTGCAGGTGCATTCAAGTCCATGGGAATGTCCAGCCTAACAAGACTCCCTGAATTCATTCTCTTGGGACTCTCTTCTCGCCCTGAGGACCAGAAACCACTCTTTGTCCTCTTTCTCATCATGTATGTGGTCACTTTGACGGGAAATCTGCTCATCATCTTGGCTATCCGCTCTGATCCTCAGCTACAAAACCCGATGTATTTCTTCCTGAGCATCTTGTCCTTTGCTGATATTTGCTACACAACAGTTACAGTCCCCAAGATGTTAGCAAACTTTTTATCAGAGAAAAGGACCATTGCTTATGCTGCATGTCTGGTGCAGATGTATTTCTTCCTAGTCTTTGGAAATATGGACAGTTACCTCCTAGCAGCCATGGCCATTGATCGTTATGTAGCTATCTGCAATCTTTGCACTATGTCACTGTTATGAACCATGGACGCTGTATGTTGCTACTGGCCTTTTCCACAGCTTTCTCCTCCCTTCACTCCCTCCTGCATGTCCTCCTGGTGAATCGGCTCACTTTTTGTGCATCAAATGTTATCCATCACTTTTTCTGTGATGTCAACCCTGTTCTGAAGCTGGCCTGCTCTTCTACCTCTGTCAATGAAATTGTTGCCATGTCAGAAGGGCTGGTTTCTGTGATGGCCCCATTTGTCTGCATCGTCATCTCTTACCTGAGAATCCTCATTGCAGTCCTCAAAATTCCCTCAGCTGCTGGAAAACGCAAAGCCTTCTCCACTTCAGCTCCCATCTCACTGTGGTGACTCTCTTTTATGGGAGTATTTGCTGTGTCTATTTCCAGCCATTGTCCAGCTACGCTGTCAAAGATCGAATAGTAACAGTCAACTATACTGTACTGACACCAATGCTGAACCCATTTATCTACAGTTTAAGAAACAAAGACATGAAACAGGGCTTAGAGAAATTGCTAAGCAGGATTAAGTTTCAAATGAATAGGCTTTCTACTACAAATTCCAACAAAATCCGTTGAGCCCGATTGAAAGGTGTCTGTGTGAGTGTGGTGCACATGTGCACACTCATGCACACACACATCAGCATCTGAGGGAAGTCTTTTATGGAGAAATACTCTTTCATCAATTGGGTGCACAGTTTTCCACCTTGTGGTCCCTATCATGCTGTGGTTGGACAGTTCTACCCATGTCCTGGTACCTATGCTAGAACTGTAGACTCACTCCATGATACCTCTCCATTCTAGAAAAATCACATCTCCTTTATTGCTTCTATATTTACTTGGAACTGTCCATTTTTCCATCTATTTATAACTTCAGCCAAGTTTAGACATTTGAATTTTTGTACACATCTATGGAGAAATCTATTTGCATGCAAAGATATTTACGCATACATAACCACTCTGTTCTATTTAAACTTTCAGACATTTTTTGCAAGTGTGTCTGTATTTGTGTATTTGGTGGTACAGAGGTGGGGGGTGGTGGGGAGCAGTGACTTCCCTATCAGACCAGACTCAGGGTCTCCTTATCTGTGTGTTTTTCTCTCTGAAAAGGCCTATATTTCTATGTCTTTTTTATCTGTTTATTTTTTCAGAATGAAGGAAGATTTGTTTATGTAATCAGAAATGCTTCCTATCGCCCCTGGAGGCAGAATCAAAAATCAATGGATGCATTTCAATTAAAAAAAAAGATAAATGGATGTAAACTAATAGTTATAAGCATTTGGTTTAGAATGCCTGATATGAAAGAGCCTGTCGATTTAGGTGGGGAATGAATTATATAGAAAAGCAGAATAGAGAGAGGAAGACAAACACTATGGCCTTCATTTATATGTCAAATCTAAAAATCAAAGCTAATGAATAAATAAAACAGAAACAGACCACAAATACAGAGAAAAAACCCACTGGTTGCGAGAGGGGAAGGGCAGTTTGGGGCATGTAGGAATGGGAAAAATAGGTGAAAGGGAATAAGATATAAAATATCTTATTAATAAATGTCAGTTATAAAATAAAGTCACAGGCAAGGAGTGTAATGTACAAAATGGGAATATAGTCAGTAACATTATAATAACTTTGTATGATGTGCAGTCTATCAGTTCAGTCACTCAGTCATGTCCAACTCTTTACCACCCCATGGACTGCAGCACGCCAGGCTTCCCTCTCCATCACCATCTCCCAGAGCTAGCTCAAACCCATGCCCATTGAGTTGGTGATGCTTTCCAACCATCTCATCCTATGCTGTCCCCTTCTCCTCCTGCCTTCAATATTTCCCAGCATCAGTGTCTCTTCCAATAGGTCAGTTCTTCGCATCTGATGGCCAAAGTGTTATAGACTATAGTGTATAATCTATAAAAATATCAAATCATTGTTGTTCACCTGACACTAATATAATATTATAAGTCAACTATACTTCAATATAAAAAGGAAAAGTAAGCAGTCAGATGAATTACTTTGCACTATGTTGTTATAGGTAAGGACAGTTCAGGATGACTTGCTCTCCTGGTGTTTGTATTTTAACAAATGGAATTGTTTAAGTCAAACAAATTAATCTCTCATGGTATGTTTCACAAGGAATTGATGGATGACCTTAAAGTTTTAAATGATAAAATAAAGTGTTTAAATCCCTTTGATTTTGCTTCAATCATCCCTTACACAGGTAAATTTTATGAAATTCATAAATTGAAATTATAATAATCCCCAGGATCTCAGAACGTGACTTATTTGGGGATAAGTTCTTTAAAGAGGCAATGAACTTAAAATGCAAAGAACTGACTCATTGGAAAAGGCCCTGATGCTGGGAAAGATTGAAGGCAAGAGGAGAAGGGGATGACAGAGGGTGAGATAGTTGGATGGCATCACCAACTCAATGGACATGAATGTCAGCCAGCTACAGGAGTTGGAGATGGACAGGGAAGCCTGGCATGCTGCATTCCATGGGGTCACAAAGAGTCAGACACAACTGAGTGACTGAACTGAACTGAAGTTAAAAGAATGTCATTAGGATGGACTCTACTACCATATGGTGTCTATAAAAAGAGATTAGGATACAGATACACACAGAGGGAGGACCATGTGAAGACAGGGAGAAGACAGCAAGTCAAAGAAAGAGGCCTCAGAAGAAACCAATCCTGCCAATATCCTAGTCTCAGATGTCTGTGGGTGCGTGCTAAGTCATTTCAGTGGTGTCCGACTCTGCAACCCTACGCACTGTAGCCCGCCAGGCTTCTCTCTCCAGGGGATTCTCTAGGCAAGAATATTGGAGTGGGTTGCCATGTCCTCCACCAGGGGATCTTCCTGACCCAGGGACTGAGCCCATGTCTCTTACGTCTACCTGTATGAGCAAGCAGGTTTTTTACCACTAGCGCCACCTAGGAAGTCCCAGAACTGGGACAAGATAGATTTCTGTTGTTTAAGCCAGCCAACCTGTGGTACTTTGTTATGGCAGCTCTAGTGGTAAAGGACCTACCTGCCAATGCAGGAGACATAAGGGATGTGGGTTTGATCCCTGGGTTGGGAAGATCCCTTGGAGGAAGGCATGGCTATTCCCTCCAGTATTCTTGCCTGGAGAATCCCCTTGGACAGAGGACTCTGGTGGGCTATAGTCCATGGGGTCACAAAGAGTTGGACACAACTAAAGCAACTTAGCACACACAGCAAAGTAATAAAACATCTTTGATGATTTTGCTGGTGATAACTGAAAAGCACATGGCACTCATTGTCTCAAATGTTTAATCCACAACACAAGTATTCCACATGTCTTCCATTCTGGCTATTACATTAGTTTTCAAAACCTGAAAGTCTCTGATTCATGGATAAATCCAGTGGAATATAAAACTAGGAAATTTCCATAAACTCTAGCTTGCCTGGGAATAAGGCCTAATTTAACTAGTAAGAGACTGGGGTGCAAAAGTCAGAGCAAATGATCAGAATGATTAATAGGTCCCCACTAAAGCAATGAGGTATACAAAGCGAAAACGGGCAAAGAGAGGCTTCTAGTCCTCAAACCAGAAGAGTCTCTGGAGGATGAAATCAAACTATAGTTGAGATTAACTTGTAGATACATAAAAAGTTTTAATAAATTCTGCCAGATTAGATTCTTAGCAATTCAGTCTCCAAAAAAGCATAAAGACTACATTTCTCCATATTTTCACCAATACTGTATGTTACTAATTTATAAAGATTTAAAATCTCAATCTGATGATGAACAGTGGCATCTTAGCACATTTCTCCCTACTGAAGCAGGAGAGCAAACGTCCTATCATTATTGAGTTTTTGCACCATCTCTTTACTGGACATCCCAGGTGGCTCAGGTGGTAAAGAATCTGCCTGCCAATGCAAGAGACACAGGTTTGAAACCTGGATTGGAAAGAACCCTTGGAGGAGGAAATGGCAACACACTGTAGTATTCTTGCCTGGAAAATTCCATGGACAGAGGAGCCTGGTGGGCTATAGCCCATGGGGTCACAAAGAGTCGGAAATAACTTAGTGGCTAAACACAGCACACTTCCTTAAATTGCCTAAGTATTTTGCCCTTTGGGAAGATTGTTGTAAGTTTCTTATCAGCTGGTAGGACCTCTGTAAATTGAGAATGTTAAAAGTTTGTTTACTTATGTATTTACAAGTATTTTCTTCAAATAAATTATTTGTCCTGTAGTTTCAATTTTAAAAATCAACATTTTTTTATTTTCAACATAGACTAGTTTATTCATCCTTTCTTTTACATTCTGAGTGAGAAGGCAGACTATGTAAATAATAAAACTTGTTCTAGTATTTTGTAAATATTCTTGTTTTGGACTTATATTTTTAATCAAGCTGGAGCACAGATTTTTGGAGGGCACAAACAAAACCTTGTGTGCACCAGGAGCCAGGAAAAAGGAGCAGTGTCCCCACAAGAAATCAAACCAGTCAATCCTAAAGGGCATCACTAGGAAGGATTAATGTTGAATCTGAAGCTCCAATATTTTGGCCACCTGATACGAAAAACTAACTCATTGGAAAAGACCCTGATGCTGGGAAAGATTGAAGGCAGGAGGAGAAGGGTATGACAGAGGATGGGATGGTTGGAAGTCATCACCAACTCAAGGCACATGAGTTTGAGCCAGTTCCAGGAGTTGGTGATAGACAGGGAAGCCTGGCATGCTGCAGTCCATGGGGTCACAAAGAGTCGGATATTACTGAATGTTAACTGAAGAGTGCAATTTTATATGACCCTTATAAATCTATCTATCTTTCTGATTCCAGGATTATTTTAAAACACCTTTTCTCACTAAATTAAAAAGTCACCAATATCATATACCTAATAAGATCAGTGAACTAAAATGGGCTGGAATGGGTGAATTTCACTCAGATGACCATTACATCTACTCCTGTGGGCAATAGCATTGAAATATGTATATTATCATATGTGAAACAGATCGCCAGTCCAGGTTCGATACATGAGTCAGGGTGCTCAGGGCTGGTGCACTGGGATAACCTTGAGGGATGGGATGGGGAGGGAGGTAGGAGGGAGGGTCAGGATGGGGAACACATGTACACCCATGGCTGATTCATGTCAACATATGGCAAAAACCACTACAATATTGTAAAGTAATTAGCCTCCAATTAAAGAAAAAAAGAATCCCTTAAAAGAAATGGGAATAGCCATCATACTCAACAAAAGAGTCTAAATTGCAGTACTTGGATGCAATCCCCAAAACGACAGAATGATCTTGGTTCCTTTCCAAGGCAAAGCACTCAATATCACAGTAATCTAAGTCTATGTCTCAACCAATAATGCTGAAGAAGCTGAAGTTGAACAGTTCCATGAAGACCTACAAGACCTTCTAGAACTAACATCCAAAAAAGATGTCCTTTTCAGTATAGGGGACTGGACTGCAAAAGTAGGAAGTCAAGAAACACCTGGAGTAACAGGCAAATTTGGCCTTGGAATGCGGAATGAAACAGGGCAGAGGCTCATAGAGTTTTGCCAAGAGAACCCACAGGTCACAGCAAACGCGCTCTTCCAACAACACAAGAGAAGACTCTACATGTGGACATCATCAGATCGTCAATATCAAAATCAGACTGATTATATTCTTTGCAGCCAAAGATGCAGAAGCTCTATACAGTCAGCAAAAACAAGACCAGGAGCTGACTGTGGCTCAGATCATGAACTCCTTATTGCCAAATTCAGACTTAAATTGAAGAAAGTAGGGAAAACTACTAGACCATTCAAGTATGACCTAAATCAAATCCTTGTGATTATACAATAGAAGTGACAAACAGATTTAAGGGATTAGATCTGATGGAGTGCCTGATGAACTATGGATGGAGGTTCGTGACATTGTACAGGAGGCAGTGATCAAGACCATCCCCAAGGGGAAAAAAAATGCAAAAAAGGCAAAATAGTTGTCTGAGGAGGCCTTACAAATAGCTGTGAAGAGAAGCAAAAGGCAAATGAGAAAAGGAAAGATATACCCATTTGAATGCAGAGTTCCAAAGAATACCAACGAGAGATAAGAAAGCCCTCTTCAGTGATCAATGCAAAGAGACAGAGGAAAACAATAGAATGGGAAAGACTAGAGATCTCTTCAAGAAAATTAGAGATACCAAAGGAACATTTCATGCAAAGATGGGCTTGATAAAGGACAGAAATGGTCTGGACCTAACAGAAGCAGAAGATATTAAGAAGATGTGGCAAGAATACACAGAAAAACTATCCAAAAAGATTTTCACGACCCAGATAAACACGATGATGTGATCACTCATCTAGAGCCAGATATCCTGGAATGTAAGTCAAGCAGGCCTTAGGAAGCATCACTACGAACAAAGCTGGTGGAGGTGATGGAATCCAAGTTGAGCTATTTCAAATCCTGAAAGATGATGCTGTGAAAGTGCTGCACTCAATACGCCAGCAAATCTTGAAAATTCAGCAGTGGCCACAGGACTGGAAAAGGTCAGTTTTCATTCCAACCGCAAAGAAAGGCAATGCCAAAGAGTGCTCAGACTACTGCAAAATTGCACTCATCTCACTTGCTAGTAAAGTAATGCTCAAAATTCTCCAAGCCATGCTTCAACAGTTCATGAGCTGTGAACTTCCAGGTATTCAAGCTGGTTTTAGAAAAGGCAGAGGAACCAGAGATCAAATTACCAATATCCACTGGATCATCAAAAAAGACAGAGAGTTTCTGAAAAACATCTACTTCTGCTTTAATGACTATGCCAAAGCCTTTGACTGTGTGGATCACAATAAACTGTGGAAAATTCTGAGAGAGATGGGAATACCAAACCACCTCAACTGCCTCCTGAGAAAGCTGTGTGCAGTTCAAGAAGCAATAGTTAAAACTGGACATGGAATAACAGACTGGTTCGAAATCAGGAAAGGAGTACATCAAAGCTGTATTTTGTCACTGTGATTATTTAACTTATAAGCAGGGTACATCCTGAGAAACACTGGGCTGGATGAAGCACAAGCTGGAATCAAGATTGCCAGGAGAAATATCAATAACCTCAGATATGGAGATGACACCACCTTTATGGCAGAAAGCAAAGAAGAACTAAAAGGCCTCTTGATGAAAGTGAAAGAAGAGAGTGAAAAAGTTGGCTTAAAACTCAACATTCAGAAAACTAAGATCATGGCATCCTGTCCCATCACTTCATGGCAAATAGATGGGGAAACAATGAAAACAGCAAGAGACTTTATTTTGGGGGGCTCCAAAATCACTGTAGATGGTGACTGCAGCCATGAAATTAAAAGACATTTGCTCCTTGGAAGAAAAGTTATGACCAACCTAGACAGCATATGAAAAAGCAGGGACATTACTTTGCCAACAAAGGTCCATCTAGTCAAAGCTATGGTTTTTCCAGTAGTTATGTAAGGATGTGAGAGTTGGACTAAATAGAAAGCGAGCACCGAAGAATTGATGCTTTTGAACTGTGTTTTTGGAGAAGACTCTTGAGAGTCCCTTGAACAGCAAGGAACAAACCAATCCATCCTAAAGGAAATCAATTCTGAATATTCACTGGAAGGACTGATGCTGAAGCTGAAGCTCTAACACTTTGGCCTCCTGATGCGAAGAACTAACTCATTGGGAAAGACCCTGACGCTGGGAAAGATTGAAGGCTGGATAAGAAGGGGATAACAGAGGATGAGATGGTTGGATGGCATCACTGACTCAATGGACATGAGTTTGAGTAGGCCCTGGGATTTGGTGATGGACAGGGAAGCCTGGCATGCTGCAGTCCATGGGGTCACAGAGAGTCGGACACGACTGAGTGACTGAACTGAACTGAGCTGAACTGTCTATTTCTGGGACTCTTTATTCTGTTCCACTAATTTAATTATCTCTTGCTATGTTTAATTCATACTAAAGTAATTCCTTCTTTGAATATGATATTTCACACATTTCTTTCTTTTTTTTTTCTTTTTTTTTTTGACTTACAATATTATATTAGTTCCTCGTGTACAAAAGAGGAGGGAGGAGGGAGGGGTGTTCAGGATGGGGAACATGTGTATACCTGTGGTGGATTCAGGTTGATGTATGGCAAAACCAATAGACATTTATTTCTTTATGTGAACTTTATAAAAGTGATAAACTCTATGTTTTTTCTCTTAACCAATCCTTCTCATGTGTGGGATCACAAACAAATCACAGAATTAAGTGGACTGTATGTAAAGTGCTTAGACCAGTAGCTGGCTATTAATAAGTATTCAATAAATGTTATTTTTGTCATTACTGTCACTTGTCTGTTCTTTTCATAATGCCAAATCAGATGAAACTCTCAGATTTGATCACAAGAAGATAAGAACTTGCATTTTTTTTTAAGCTATGTAGTCTAGAAACAGTGGTGCAGCAGTAAATGACAGTTTGCAGCAAAGAGCAGTGAGTGGTGGCTGGAAGCAAGATCTTCGTTTCCCAGACTGAGAGTCCTAATCGCTGGATCACAGTGCCAGCAGGTAGGAGTAGGGTCCTCAGTCCTCAGCTTCCTCGTCAAGAATGAACTCAGGTAAGGAGGCAGATGGTAAAGAGTAAAGTAAAATCTTTATTGAAAAGAAGAGTACATGTGGAAAGGTACATGGGCAAGCTCAGAGAGAGAGTCACACTTTTGGGAAGCTTAAATCCTTTTCAGTGGGGCATTTTTCCCCGATCTTTGTCTTCGCTCATACTAATCATCATGCTTTGTCCTCACCCTCACCTCCCACCCCCGCCCGGTTAATTTGTCTCGGGACTTTCCCCTGGGGTGCGCACTCACACCTAAGCCAAGATGGATCTCAAAGTGAAGGCTTCTGGGAGGAACAAACTCACTATGGCCTGGAATTATCCTCTGACTTTTGATTCCAGGAAGCTGTTATGCACATGTACAGAGTCTCCCTTATCCTTTACTCAGAGTTTTTGCCTCTCTTTGTCCCTGCCATGATTATTCCCTTGAGATGTTTACAAGAGACAAAGACTGGCTATTTACCCCGTATCTGTTGTCACTTCCATTTTGGAGGGCAAACAAAAGGCTGGCTGTAAATTCCTCAACTGGAGCCCACCTATCTCTTGCCTCAGGAAGTACAAATAGGAGGCTGGCTGGTTATAAACGTCCAACGTGAAGCCCATCTATCTCCTACCTCAACAGAATATTCAGTTAGTTCAGAGTCCTCTGCATTAGGATTCTATGCTCAAAATGCAAATAACAATAACGTGTTACTTTACTTCCACTTTGCCATTTTTCTTTGGGCAGCATTTTCCTTAGCAACCTCATGGAAAGAGGCAGCTAGACCTTAGAGTGTGATTCAGATTTTCCTGAGTCCCTTGCCCATAATGTCCTCTTAAAAATTTCCACCATCTGGTGAGCTAGCATATACTTTTAATCATTTATTTTAATAAATTTATAGGTGCTAGTTGATGTACAGTAGATCATCATAGTAATGAAAAGTAACCAGCACAAATCAATCACCTACAAGTCTGACTGATAGGAATTAATACCTCATTTCAAAGATGAGGAAACCGAAGTTCAAAGAGGTGAAGCAACAAAGTCATGAACAGGTAAGTGGTAATTACAACTCAAACTCAGAATTAATTAACTCTAAATCCCAAATGCCTCCCCAGATGCTATCGAGAGAAATGGTAAATGTCTAAGGTCACATCTTAACCTGCATGAGGATGTTGTCAAGGCCATTCCCCAGAGTCCCTCCTGGGTTTCTTTCTGGAAGAGTTCTGAACCAGATAAGCCAATGTTCTGATCAGAAGGACACTTCTGCCCTTGAGGAAAGGTAGATGTTTCTAACTAGGCAGGGGCATGGGTGAACCTGGGTAGTCTGTTTCTCTGACTGACAACTGTGTTGGAGTGAGTTGTGACCAGGGTTACGCTGAAACTGACTTGCTGTGCTAAGAGGCTCCAGCCTTATTTCCCAATCAACAATTCACAAGGAGAAGCCAAACTTTTACCTCCAGACTTTATTTAATTAGGCTGTAAGGAGCTTCCTTGAGTGTTTAATTAGCATCAGAGTCAAGTTGCCTAAGAGGTTCACTAGCAAAATCTCCCGCGAGTCTTGTTAAGAAAGCTGAGCATGCACCTGTCCCTCAGGGAGCTTCTGCAGTGATAGCGGCTCAGAAACTTTTCTGACACATTATCATGAGAGAGGTCTCCCGGTTTTCCACCTGGGTTGCTCTCAAAGGGCCGTATTCCGCTTTAATTCTATAAAGAGGAAACGGGATGCCTTAACTCAGAAGATTTGCCTCCTCCCATCTGACGCCAATCCCCCAGGGCAAATTGGAGGAAGCTACTAGATAATCATTTTAGAGGAAAGGTCGTTTTAAACCATTCTAGGCATGGCCCTTGCCCTTGTATTCCTTGAATAACATTATCCATGAGGCATCCAATTCAATTCCCCCATTCTTTTGGTCTCCTTATTAAAAACCTTTGTTAGAGTGTCTGCTGCTGCTGTAAGTCGCTTCAGTCGTGTCCGACTCTGTGCAACCGCATAGACGGCAGCCCACCAGGCTCTGCTGTCCCTGGGATTCCCCAGGCAAGAATACTGGACTGGGGTGCCATTTCCTTCTCCGATGCATGGAAGTGAAAAGTGAAAGTGAAGTCGCTCAGTCATGTCCGACTCTTAGCGACCCCATGGAGAGCAGCCCACCAGGCTCCTCCATCCATGGGATTTTCCAGGCAAGAGTACTGGAGTGGGGTGCCATTGCCTTCTCTGACTGGTCTCTTCAGAGTGCTCCAATTATCTTATGGAATTTGTTAGAGCCCTTGTTGATGAGTTTAGGTTTCAATAAATTAATAATCTTCTCTCCCAGTCTCCAACATATGTTTTTTATAGTCTAAGAGTTTTCAAAAGTTTTTTATGTGTCAATATTTGATGCTGAGAGAGGACAGAAAGAAGGCACTATCGGGCAGGTGCACTAAGCGCGGGCAGCTGCAAGAGCCGAAAGAAGCTACCCCATGTCCGAGGTCAGGGGCAGCAGCCTAGCGTGCCAGGCTGCGACGGCGCAGGAAAGGCCGAGAGGAGCTACCCTATGTCTGAGGTCGGGGCGGCTACCAAGAGGAGCTACCCCGCATCCGAGGTCAGTGGCGGCTGGGAGGAGACACCCTGCATCCGAGGTGAGGGCGGCAATCGGGAGGAGCTACCCCACGTCTGAGGCAAGTGGTGGCCGGGAGGAGACACCCAGGTGTGAGGTCAGGGGCGTTGGAGGAGACATGGTGCGTCCAAGGTCAGGGCAGCAGCCGGGAGAAGACACCCCGCGTCCGAGGTCAGGGGTGGCCGGGAGGAGACACTCCGTGTCTGAGGTCAGGGGCAGCTGGAAGAAGCCACCTCACGCTGGAGACCAGGGCCAGTGACCCTGAGGAGCCACCCCAAGCCTGAGCCCAAGGCCAGGGTCGTCAGCTGAAAGGAGCCACCCATGCCTGAGGCCAGGGAGGAGCAACCAAAAGAGCTGTGGCAGCACAGGTGCAGGAGGGCCTAGAGGAGCTATCCCACATTGAAGGTCAGGAACGGCAGCAGTAAGGAGATATCCCTCGTCCAAGGTAAGGAACAGCAGCTATGCTTTGCTGGAGCAGCCGAGAAGAGATATACCATGCCCAAGGTAAGAGAAACCCAAGATGGTATGTGTTGCAAGAGGGCATCAGAGGGCAGACACACTGAAACCATACTCACAGAAAACTAGTCAATCTAATCACACTAGGACCACAACCTTGTCAAACTCAGTGAAACCAAGCCATGCCTGCAGGGCAACCTGAGAAGGGTGGGTCATGGTGGAGAGGGCTGACAGAACGTGGTCCACTGGAGAAGGAAATGGCAAGCCACTTCAGTATTCTTGCCTTGAGAACTCCATGAACACTATGAAAAGGCAAAATGATAGGATACCAAAAGAGAAACTCTAAGGTCATTAGGTGCCCAATATGCTACTGGAGATCAGTGGAGAAATAACTCCAGAAAGAATGAAGGGAAGGAGCCAAAGCAAAAAGAGTACCCAGTTGTGGATGTGACTGGTGATAGAAGCAAGATCCAGTGCTGTAAAGAGCAATATTGCATAGGAACCTGGAATGTCAGGTCCATGAATCAAGGCAAACAAGAGATGGCAAGGTTGAACGTCGACATTCTAGGAATCAGCGAACTAAAATGGACTGAAGTGGGTGAATTTAACTCAGATGACCATTATATCTACTACTGTGGGCAGGAATCGCTCAGAAGAAATGGAGTAGCCATCATGGTCAACAAAAGAATCTGAAATGCAGTACTTGGATGTAATCTCAAAAACAACAGAATGATCTCTGTACGTTTCCAAGGAAAACCATTCAATATCACAGTTATCCAAGTCTTTGTCCCAACCAGTAATGCTGAAGAAGCTGAAGTTGAATGGTTTTATGAAGACCTACAAGACCTTTTAGAACTAACACCCAAAAGAGATGTCCTTTTCATTAAAGAGGACCGGAACGCTAAAGTAGGAAGTCAAAAAACACCTGGAGTAACAGGCAAATTTGGCCTGGGAATGCAGAATGAAGCAAGGCAAAGACTAATAGAGTAAAGGACAGAAATGGTATGGATCTAACAGAAGCAGAAGATATAATAGGTGCCCAATATGCTACTGGAGATCAGTGGAGAAATAACTCCAGAAAGAATGAAGGGAAGGAGCCAAAGCAAAAAGAGTACCCAGTTGTGGATGTGACTGGTGATAGAAGCAAGATCCAGTGCTGTAAAGAGCAATATTGCATAGGAACCTGGAATGTCAGGTCCATGAATCAAGGCAAACAAGAGATGGCAAGGTTGAACGTCGACATTCTAGGAATCAGCGAACTAAAATGGACTGAAGTGGGTGAATTTAACTCAGATGACCATTATATCTACTACTGTGGGCAGGAATCGCTCAGAAGAAATGGAGTAGCCATCATGGTCAACAAAAGAATCTGAAATGCAGTACTTGGATGTAATCTCAAAAACAACAGAATGATCTCTGTACGTTTCCAAGGAAAACCATTCAATATCACAGTTATCCAAGTCTTTGTCCCAACCAGTAATGCTGAAGAAGCTGAAGTTGAATGGTTTTATGAAGACCTACAAGACCTTTTAGAACTAACACCCAAAAGAGATGTCCTTTTCATTAAAGAGGACCGGAACGCTAAAGTAGGAAGTCAAAAAACACCTGGAGTAACAGGCAAATTTGGCCTGGGAATGCAGAATGAAGCAAGGCAAAGACTAATAGAGTAAAGGACAGAAATGGTATGGATCTAACAGAAGCAGAAGATATAAAGAAGAAGTGGCAGGAATACACAGAAGAATTGTACTAAAAAGATCCTCATGACCCACATAATCATGATAATGTGATCACTAATCTACAGCCAGACATCTTGGAATGTGAAGTCAAGTGGGCCTTAGAAAGCATCACTACGAACAAAGCTAGTGGAGGTGATGGAATTCCAGTGCAGCTGTTACAAATTCTTAAAGATGATGCTGTGGAAGTGCTGCACTCAATATGCCAGCACATTTGGAAAACTCAGCAGTGGCCACAGGACTGGAAAAGGTCAGTTTTCATTCCAACTGCAAAGAAAGGCAATGCAAAGAATGTTCAAACTACTGCACAATTGCACTCATCTCACATGCTAGTAAGGATGCTCAAAATTCTCCAAGCCAGGCTTCAGCAATACGTGAACCGTGAACTCCCTGATGCTCAAGCTGGTTTTAGAAAAGGCAGAGGAAAAAGAGATCAAATTACCAAGATCACCTGACCTGCCTCTTGAGAAAACTGTATGCAGGTCAGGAAGCAACAGTTAGAACTGGACATGGAACAACAGACTGGTTCCAAATAGGAAAAGGAGTACATCAAGGCTGTATATTATCACCCTGCTTATTTAACTTATATGCAGAGTACTTCATGAGAAATGCTGGACTGGAAGAAACACAAGCTGGAATCAAGACTGCTGGGAGAAATATCAATAATCTCAGATATGCAGACGACACCACCCTATGGCAAAAAGTGAAGAGGAGCTAAAAAGCCTCTTGATGAAAGTGAAAGAGGAGAGTGCAAAAGTTGGCTTAAAGCTCAACATTCAGAAAATGAAGATCATGGCATCCGGTCCCATCACTTCATGGGAAATAGATGGGGAAACAGTGGAAGCAGTGTCAGACTTTATTTTGGGGGGCTCCAAAATCACTGCAGATGGTGACTGCAGCCATGAAAGTAAAAGACACTTACTCCTTGGAAGAAAAGTTATGACCAACCTAGGTAGTATATTCAAAAGCAGAGACATTACTTTGCCGACTAAGGTCCGTCTAGTCAAGGCTATGGTTTTTCCTGTGGTCATGTATGGATGTGAGAGTTGGACTGTGAAGAAAGCTGAGTGCCAAAAATTTGATGCTTTTGAACTGTGGTGTTGGAGAAGACTCTTGAGAGTCCCTTGGACTCCAAGGAGATCCAACCAGTCCATTCTGAAGGAGATCAGCCCTGGGATTTCTTTGGAAGGAATGATGCTCAAGCTGAAACTCCAGGACTTTGGCCACCTCATGCAAAGAGTTGACTCACTGGAAAAGACTCTGATGCTGGGAGGGATTGGGAGCAGGAGGAGAAGGGGATGACTGAGGATGAGATGGCTGGATGGCATCACGGACTCCATGGACGTGAGTCTGAGTGAACTCCGAAAGATGGTGATGAACAGGAAAGCCTGGCGTGCTGCGATTCATGAGGTCACAAAGAGTCAGTCATGACTGAGTGACTGAACTGACTGAACTGACTGATATTATATTGTATATCTACCATATAGATAATATTTTCTACAAATCCTTTGCCTCTGTTTTAGCATCATTCATGGCATCATTTACCATACATCATTTATCACACATGTTTTCACTTTTATGTAGTAAAATCAGTCAATCTTTCCCTTTAGAGCTTAGGATTTATTTTACATTTACATTTTTGGAAGGTTTAGTCCACCTCCAGGATTATAAAAATATTCTCATATATTTTCTCATTATTTTATGGATTTTTGCATTTTAGACCTCAAATCCATTTTCAATTTATTTTTATATGTGGTATAAAATGGAAATCTAAACTTAGATTATTTATAATTTTTATTTATATTATATTGGAGAAGGCAATGGCACCCCACTCCACTACTCTTGCCTAGAAAATACCATGGACAGAGGAGCCTCATGGGCCACAGTCCAGGGGGTCACTAAGAGTTGGTCGTGACTGAGTGACTTCACTTTCACTTTTCACTTTCATGCACTGGAGAAGGAAATGGCAGCCCACTCCATTGTTCTTGCCTGGAGAATCCCAAGGACGAGGGAGCCTGGCGGGTTCCCATCTATAGGGTTGCACAGAGTCAGACATGACTGAAGCAACTTAGCAGCAGCAGCATAGATATTATATAGCTATAAATTTCAATCAATTATATATTCAGTTCTTCCAATTGAATATTGCCCCACAATTTTCCTTTCTCCCAGATTCAAGAAGGCTAAATGTCTTTTTATGTAGGTCTTTTTCTGAATTCTACTCTGTTCCACCAGTTCTATTGTATATTCCTATACCAATACTTGGAGAAGGAAATGGCAACCCACTCCAGTATTCTTGCCTGGAGAATTCCTTGGACAGAGAAGCCTGGTGGGCTGCTGTCCATTGGTCCGCACAGAGTCGGACACGACTGAAGTGACTTAGCAGCAGCAGCAGCAGCATACCAATACCATGCCATTTTAATTAACAGGGTTTTACTGTATGTTTTTCTGACTGGGAAGAGAAATTCACCCTAACTGCTTTGTTTTTCAAAATTATTTTTTACTTTTGGACATTTTCTCTCTTTGATGAGCTTTAGAATAGTTTTGACCTATTCTATATAGATTCCTATTTGAATTTTATGAGCATATTAAATATAAGTAATGATTTGGAGAATTAACATTTTTACCATATTATCTGCCCATCCAGCAATATGATCACCCTCTACTACCTATTATTTATGGGGCTTTGCTGTTAGCTTTCTTTTGAGAGTTATCACTGCTAGTGAGACTTTTTCTATCAGCAAATTATAAACAGAATACCTCTTTACTCTTCCTGGGGAAGCTCCTGGACCAGAATATTAGAATTGCAGAGTTTCAGATTGAGGTAATATGCATTTTGTTAAATAATATAAATGACCATCTTCAGTGGACTATGGCATCTCTGGGGAGATTACTGATATTAGCTCCTCTGTAGAGTAGCTAAATCTGGCAAATCTACAGTCCTCTGGTGTCCGGATATAGTCTGTTACAGACTTGAATCTGGGGAAGATAAGAACATGGAAGAGAGGAATGTCCTCTGCAAGAAACAAATATGCCTTAAGTTTATGTTGCCAGGATAAGGAAAGAAAAGATCAGAATGGAATCCTCTTAGTTTCCTACTCATGGAGTAGGAAATGGCAACCTATTGAGCTTTCTTGCCTGGAAAATTCCATGGACAGAGGAGACTGGCAGGCTACTGTCCATGGGGTCTCAAAGAGTTGGATGTGATTAAGCACATATCTTGAGTTACTTAGAATCAGAAGATAATGGATTTAATTCTTTCTAAATCATCCTAATGTCAAGATGTTTAATAAAGAATTTCTGTTTAAAAAAAAAGAGTGCATAGCCAATGGCATCTAGGGACAGTTAGCATAAGCGTCCACAGTGTTTCTGCAGGGCACTCTCTTTGTGCTACCTTCAAGGCTTGATAGAGTCTGTTAATACACAGCCCCAAGCAGTGTGCATAATGGTTCCTTGCTGTTGCTAACCAAAGGTAGCCAAAGGTACAGTATCCCCTGACAATTTCCTTAAATTCTACCCCCACCTTTGAAAATAATCCTTTTTTCAATCTCCTCTCACTTAGAGTGTTCCATCTCTTTCTCCCTTGGACTGACTGGCACAAGGCAAAATATGCTAGAGACAAATATTCACAAAGTGAGAGGTGTTAAGTCCTGAGCTAGGCAGTGGAGACTGGGAAAGGAGACTAATTTGAGAAGTTCTGAAGAAGTTTTGACCAGAGTTAGTGATGGCTGCAGTTCATGGGGTCACAAAGAGTCAGACATGACTGAGTGACTATCACTCATTCACAGTGATTAATTAAATTAGGGAGGAGAAGGATGGTAATAAGAGGGAGAACTTTAAAGTCTCTTTTCAAGTTCCTGACTTTAATGACCCAGTGATTGGCCATACTAGTCATGGAAAACAGAGCAATTTTGATGTGTGAGTGGCAATTGATACAGCTAGTAGACAGATAGAAATATAAGTCCTATCAGTATTTGAAGTATATTGACCCTTATGTGGGCTTTCCAGGTGGCTCAGCAGGTAAAGAATCTACCTGCCAACCAAGAAGACACAGGAGACATGGGTTCGATCCCTGGGTCC
Organism: Madoqua kirkii; assembly: GCA_006408675.1. Lineage (NCBI taxonomy): Eukaryota > Metazoa > Chordata > Mammalia > Artiodactyla > Bovidae > Madoqua > Madoqua kirkii. Next base: position 26,618 of record SJYC01099446.1, read on the forward strand.
AAAAGATACCCTGGAGAAAGGAATGGCTACCTAGTCCAGTATTCTTGCCTGGAGAATTCCATGGCAAGAATACAGACTGCATTCACCTTTTTCTCAAGTGCACATGGAACATTCTCCAGGATAGATCACATCCTGGGCCATAAATCTAGCCTTGGTAAATTAAAAAAAAAAACAACTGAAATCATTTCAAGCATCTTTTCTGATCATAGTGCAGTAAGATTAGATGTCAACTACTGGAAAAAAAAAAACAATTAAAAATACATACATAGGGAGGCTAAACAACACACTTCTGAATAACCAAAATATCGTGGAAGAAATCAAAAAGGAAATCAAAATATGTATAAAAACAAATGAAAATGCAACAACCTAAACCCTATGGGATTCAATAAAAGAGGAAAGTTCAGAGCAATACAAGCTTACCTCAAGAAACAAGAGAAAAATCAAATAAATAACCTGTTTATGACTAAAGCAACTACAAAAAGAAGAAATGAGGAACCACAGGGTTAGTAGAAGGAAAGAAATCGTAAAAATTAGGGCAGAAATAAATGCAAAAGAAACAAAAGAGACCACAGCAAAAGTCAACAAATCTAAAACCTGG
>SJYC01099447.1:0-39701 GCA_006408675.1 Madoqua kirkii
TGCAGAGAAAAAGGAACCCTCTTACACTCTTGGTGGGAATGCAAACTAGTACAGCCACTGTGGAGAGCAGTGTGGAGATTCCTTTAAAAAACTGGAAATAGAACTGCCATACAACCCAGCAATCCCACTGCTGAGTGTACACATTGAGAAAACCAGAATTGAAAGAGACATGTGTGCCCCAACGTTCATCGCAGCACTGTTTACAATAGCCAGGACATGGAAGCAACTTAGATATCCAGCGGCAGACAAATGGATAAGTAAGTTGTGGTACATATACACAATGGAATATTACTCAGCTATTAAAAAGAATGCATTTGAATCAGTTCTAATGAGGTGTATGAAACTGGAGCCCATTATACAGAGCAAAGTAAGTCAGAAAGAAAACACCATTACAATATATTAACACATACATATGGAATCTAGAAAGATGGTAATGATGACCTTATATGCGAGACAGCAAAAGAGACACAGATGTAAAGAACAGACTTTTGGACTCTGTGGGAGAAGGTGAGGGTGGGATGATTTGAGAGAATAGCATTGAAACATGTATATTATCATATGTGAAATAGATCACCACTCCAGGTCCAATACATGAGACAGGGTGCTCAGGGCTGGTGCACTGGGATGACCCTGAGGGATGGGATGGGGAGGGAGGTGGGACAGAGGGTCAGGATGGGGAACACATGTACACCCATGGCTGATTCATATGAGTGTTGTGGCAAAAACCACACAATATTGTAAAGTAATTAGCCTCCAATTAAAACAAAACAAAACAAAACAAAAAGAGACATGCACCCCAACGTTCACAACACTATTATAATAACCATGATATTGAAGCAACCTAAGTACCCTTAAAAAGATGAATGAGTAAAGAAGAAGTGATATATAGATAGATATGTATGTGTGATAGACTACTCAGCCATAAAAAAATATGAAATTCTGCCATTTGCAACAATATGATGGGCCTATATGTTATTATGCTTAGTGAAATAAGCCCGGCTGAGGAAGGCAAATACACTGCATTATCACTTATATATGGGATCTAACATATAAAACAAATCAATGACTATAACAAAACAGAAACAAAATCACAGATGCAGAAAACAAACCAGTGGTTTTCAGTGGAGTAAGGCAAGAGGTGAGAGGCAAGATAGAGGCAGAGGATTATAAGATACAAATTACAATGTATAAAATTAAAAAGCAACAAGGATATATTATACAGCACAGTAAACTATAGCCATTATTTTATAATAACTATAAACCAAGTGCAATCTATAAAAATACTGAATCACTATTTGTACACTTGAAATTAACATAATATAATAAATGAAATTTACTTCAATAAAAAGAAATAATAGAAACTACCCAAGCAGGGAAAAGCAATAAATGTGTTCAAGAGGCAGTGAAAAGCCCCATAGGACTTGTGTAACTTGAAAGCAAGAAGAATAAAATCAGAAAAATAGAGCCTGACCTTGGTCACTGTAGCCACCCTCAATGGTGCACCTGAAGAGACTCAGGATGAGAAAGCACAGGACACTGGCCCCAGACAGCTGAGTTTCATATCAAAGGAACGATTTTGAAACTGCAGAAATGTGTCTCTGGGGGTTTCGAGGAACTCCTGTTCTTATGTCTCAGCATAGAGAGGATTTGGTGAGAGTCAAAGTGATAGATACAAACTGATTTTTTAGAAGAGGACACTTGTGAGGCTTGCAGCTGGCCAGGCAAGAGCCTGCTAGTCCAAGAACTTAGTGGGCTACAGTTTTATAATCAATGGAAAACTGGGGAGAGAAAGACCACTGTCTTCCTCATTCTTAAGTAAATGTCAAGCTTCCATCATTAGCTCCTCCTGCATAGTGGGCAGAGGAGTTTTCTGGTCCTTACATGATCAAGCCAGGACATTTGAGACACAATGGAAATGAGCAAGAAGGAGGTATCATATACTAACATGGTAAATAATCTCAGCTTTAAGTATAATATCACCTTTCCTTATATTTTTGCTTTCAGTGTGCACAGAGAAGCATGTCCTAGGAATCTTTAACTTACTGAGTCACTGGGCCTGAGCCTTATTCCACCATTGTTTTATTGTTTGGGGGCATGTCTCATGCTTCTGTGACCTGGTTTTGTTGCTAAGAGAGCCCACTTGGTTTGTGGTTAAGCAAACCTGGGGTCTCCCAATACTTCTTTCTTTACTCATGATCCCTTAGTGGGATTAATCATTTAATCACCTACTTTGTCCCTATAAATTTCAATGAGCTCTGATTTTTGTATCTTCCTGTATATGGAAAGGGCTTCCCTGGTGGCTCAGACAGTAAAGCGTCTGCCTGCAATGTGGGAGACCTGGGTTCAATCCCTGGGTTGGGAAGATCCCCTGGAGAAGGAAATGGCAACCCACTCCAGTATTCTTGCCTGGAAAATTTCACAGACTGAGGAGCCATGGGGTCACAAAGAGTCGGACACGACTGAGTGACTTCAGTTTCATATATGGAAAAGTGCTAAATTCATTCATTAAAGATGTCTGGTTTTCTTCAATTAACCACAGTCTTTTATGTTTTGAGTACCTTATTTTTGTTGTAAAATCTCCTCTGTATCTTGGTTCCACCTTATTTCTTCTGATCACTCTCTGAGCTATCTGAGAAACTGAGTCCCGGGCTTAAGTCCTCAGTTTTGTCTGCTGAATAAAATAAATTTCTCAACCAGAATGTTGTATATTCCTTTCAATCAACATCATGCAGCAAGACGAATTTGTTCGTATTCCCTGAGTACAATAAATAATCTCTAGCTACTTACAAAAAGATATATTTCATTAGATGAAATAACCTATGGTGCACACAGGCAATGAGATATTATTCAGCAATTTAAAAAAAAAAAATGAGCTGCCAAGCCATGAAAGCACATGGACGAAGTTTCAATGCAAATACTAACTGAAAGAAGCCAATCTGAAAAGACTACAGTGTATTTTAACAGTGTATTCCAGAAAAGGTAAAACTATGGAGACACTAAAAAGATCAGTAATTACCAGAAGTTGGGGAAGGAAATAATGAAGAGATGGAGCACAGGAATTTTAAGGCAGTAAAAATTTCCTATGTGATACTATAAAGATGGATACATGTTATTTTATTTTTGTTGAAACACCTAGAAGGTACACCACCCAGAATGAGACCTAATATTAACTATAGACTTTGGGTGATTATCAATATGGGGAAGGGCAATACTCGGGGAACTATGTATAAGCAAGGGCAGGGGATAGAAGAAAACTCTCTGTACTTTCTGATGAATTTTCCTGTGAACCTATAACTGCTATAAAAAATAAAATACATTTAAATGGAAAATATGAAAGAAAAAAACTACAAAATATCTAACTAAAAGTCATGATTATTATGCCAATATACTTGAGGATAGTGTGGATTAGAGAAGCTAAATAAGCTGCCCCAATTCACCCATATAATAATTGATGACCTGGAACTCAAAAACAAGTAATCTGGATTAAGAAGCTGAAGCAACAAAATGTTTAAGGAAAGCAAACAAAAAGCAATTGAAAATGAGGCTCGAAAAGGTTAACTCTTGCAAAACCTCATACAGCTTTTAAGAGGCAGAGCCAGTATTCAAATCCATTCAGTCTGACTCCAGATCTTGTACCTTATTCCCTTCCTTGTAACACTAACCTGCACCTAGATACAATCATCCATGCAGACATAGAACCTCAGAGATGTCAGAGGCCACCCCCTTTCCCTCCAGCCAAAATGCTGACATGCACAGAACAGGTATGAATGGAGAGCACATAGTGGGTATCAGCACACACACGTACATAGCACACATACACGTGCATAGAAACACTTCCACCCTCCAGCACCACGGTCCTACTTCCCTTCCCAGGTGTAGAGACTATACCTCCAGAGCCCAGATTCCCCAGTCTCCTGGGCACAGAGCTCAGTGAGGGCATCAGGACTGTTCTCCTCTCCTGGGAAGGCTGCAGGGATGATCCCCCGAGGGCTCTGGCTTGTGGGGGTTGTTGGGGAGGACTCTCCTCTGGGTCTCCCTTCTATCAACAGTTCCCACTGTAGGCGAAGAGAAGAACCAGTGCAGTTCTGAATGTAAATCTCACCCGCCTCCTTCCTCAGAGGTTCAGAGCCCAAGCATAACCTGCTGGCAGGATCCCAGGCCTGACCAGGACCCTGAGTCTCCACTGTCAGGTCCACAGGTAAGCATGATGGACCTTTAAGAACAGAGACGAGGGGTTAACATCTTCATGTGACCTTTTCCTAATCCTTTCTTTTCTCCTTCATCTCAAAAGCCAGTAAACACTGCCTCTTCTCTTTTTCCCCCTCTCTCTGCTTTTCATCGGAGAGCGAAGGCAATGGCACCCTACTCCAGCACTCTTGCCTGGAAAGTCCCATGGGTGGAGGAGCCTGGTGGGCCGCAGTCCATGGGGTCGCTAAGAGTCGGACAGGACTGAGCAACTTCACTTTCACTTTTCACTTTCATGCATTGGAGAAGGAAATGGTAACCCACTCCAGTGTTCTTGCCTGGAGAATCCCAGGGGTGGGGGAGCCTCGTGGGCTGCCATCTATGGGATTGCAGAGTTGGACATGACTGAAGCGACTTAGCAGCTGCTTTTCATCACATATCACACATTTTTGGAGAAGCTTCTCTGTGTAAAGTACTGGCTCCTGTCTTAAAGGGCACAAAATGGAGTCAGCAGGAGAACAAATAAATGAGACAGTTAAGATAATGCAGGTGCTAAGAGGATACATCCTGAATCCAGCTTCCACGACCACCTAGCTGTGTGGCCTTGACCAGGTCACTTCAGTTCCCTCTGCCTCACTTTCATTACCTGTAAAATGAGATGCTGCAACGACTAAATGTCTTAATATGTGTGAAGTGCTTAGAGCAGTGTCTGGCACGTATAAACACTATGGAATTGTTAGCTATTATATGACCGTGATGGATAATGTACAAGGAAAGGGGCTGCTGTGACGTGGGGGTCTAGATGGAGATGTCTAGGGGAGGCCTGGCCAGCTCAGTGGAGGAACAAGAGATCTGTTTTCAGAAGTCCCACTTTAAGCACCCTGGTGGATCAGTGTGTTGAGACAGAGGGAAGACAATAATACAGAAAAGAATCCAATAGGCATATTTGAAAAGTCCACCTGCCTTGGCATCTAGATGGAACAGCTGGGAAGGGCTAGGTAAAGCTTTAATCTGCTATAGGAGTGGAAACTAGGCAGAAAGAGATTTCAGGAAGTTGAGGAGGGAAAGACCATCCTGAAAAGCACCCTGCAGAATCTTATGTAGGTTATATCACTTCAGGAGACTATACACTTGTGTGTCTTACTGCTGGTAGTGGAAACAGCACCGGGGAAGTCCAAGAGAAATTTTAAGATCAGGTCCTGATGATGGGAAAGCAGAAAATCAATTTTCACTCAGAATCTGCCAGAGCTGCGTCCAAGCATTCCTCTCCAAAGAGAAGGGAGAGAGCTGAGCATAAAGATTTATGGAATGAGAGGTAGAAATGGGTGCAGGAAGCAGGGAAAATGACAGGATCCCAATGTGTGGGAGACAAGGATGGAGGAGGAGGAGCAGGTGAGCAAGGATGCTGAAGGCAGTTTGCGGGAAGGACTGCTGCCTACAAAGGACTGGCCACTGTCTCTCTCTGCCATAGGATGAGGGTTTGGGGAAGAAGTCTGATAAAGTAGTTTAAAACATGCGATTTGAAATCAAACATACCTAGATTTAAGTATCAGATATACTAGCTTTGTAACCCTCTGAACTTCAGTCTTTTAATCTATAAAAAAGCGGTGATAATGCTACTAACATCACAGTGCTATTGTGTGGGTTACATGAGGCAAGTGCTAAGCACAGAATCTGTTCAGTAAACGTCCAGTAATTTTCTTCAGTTTAGTCACTTTCCAGCTGTGCTTGGCTACTCATGGGAGTAGGTACATGAATATTGGGTAATTTTGCACCAGTGTATTGCCTGGTGGCTCAGACACAACTTAGCAATTAAACCATCACCACCATGGCCTGGTAGCTCAGACCATAAAGAATTTGCATGCAATGTGGGAGATTCGGGTTCGAACCCTGGGTCAGGAAGATCCTCTGGAGAAGGGAATGGCTATTCACTACAGTATTCTCGCTTGGAGAATTCCATGGGCAGGGGAGCCTGGCAGGCTACAATCCATGGGGTCACAGAGAATGGGACACGACTGTGAATAACGCTTATTACCTACCAAACATGTTTATTTCCTATTTGGGAAGCGCATTTTGTGTTCCCAGTTCCTATTCCCTAGTCAGATGGGCTGGTGCTGAAGAAACTGACCTCACATAAGTGGTTAGGAATCAAAGAAAGGAAAAATCAATCTGAGATGGCAACTATCCACAAAGAAAATTCCAGTGGAGATAGTAGAGCACTAAAAAAAGTCTTTATTTCCCAATTATCAAGGAAGGGTGCAAACCTTTCAAGTAGGATAGTGTGATATATAAGTTCTGTCCCTCCTGGTCCTTCCCAGTCACAAACTGATGACAACCCCTGTTATTTAAATGTCATTTTTCTAGCTTATTGTGTGAGCAATGAAAGTAAACACCTGTGGGTGGCTCAGTGGTAAAGAATCCACCTGCCAATGCAGGAGATACAGGAGATATACGTTCGATCCCTAGGTCAGGAAGATCTCCTGGAGGAAGGCATGGCAACTCACTCCAGTGTTCTTGCCTAGGAAATCCCTTGGACAAAGGCCTGGCAGGCTCCAAGCCATGGGGTCACCAAGAGTCAGACACAACTTAACGGCTGAGCACACACAGCCCATACAGAAAGCTCTACCAAACACTCAGTCAATTATCTTTATTTTTACCAGTAATACAAAATGTTTTATTACTAGCCACAATCAATTCCATTTATATAGTACTTTACCATATAAAATTTGTTAGCATAAATTACCTTAAATAACAGGAAGATGGTGAATGCCTGTAGGGAATTAATAATGAACTTATACATAATCCAATCAAGAAAATGAAAAGGGTTTCCATTTTTACTCTTAAACTGACTGTGAATCAAAACCCCATGTTTCTTCATAATCATCAGAAAGCCTTGATAAGGCAGCATCCTACCTCTACCTCATGTGGGTCATGCGATACCAACACCATGGGAAAGAGGCTAAATATTTCGGAAAGGGCACAGGCAGTTCATTTCTGAATTCGGGCACAGGCAGTTCATTTCTGAATTCTAACACTCTGTCTCTTTTTTCCTGTCTTATCTTTTATTTTTTTACTATCATTTTCTATTGAAGGATAATTGCTTTACAATGTTGTGCTGGTCTCTGCTGAACACTAATTCAAATCAGTCATAATTTATATATATATATATCCATAATTATACATATATATATATATATATATATATATATATACCCCTTCCTCTTAAGCTTTCTTCCTCACCCCAGCCCGCCACCATTCCATCCTTCTAGGTCATTACAGACCACTGGGCTCCCTATTTATATAGCAGCTTCCTGCTAGTTATTCATTTTACACATTATAGTGTATACATGTCAATGCTACTTTCTCAACTTGTCCTAGCCTCTTCTTCCCCCACTGTGCTTATACGTCCATTCTCTACTTCTGCGTTTCCATTCCTTCTCTGTAAATAGGTTCATAACAGAGCCTCAGAATACCACTGGTAACACAAGTTTACCTCCTTTATGTGGTGGCAGCAAGCAAGGATTGCAAAGTGGAATTGTCTTTTACCCATGACACTCAACCAGCTGCAGTCAAAATCACTGAATTCATTTCAGTTCTACCTTAGAAAAGCATTTAGGGACAGTCAATAGGGCAGGGCCTTATGTGTATTAAGTCGACAAACCTTTCAGGCTCTGTAATACTGGGTTTTGTTTTTGTTTTACAGCTTTATTGATTGTATAATTGATATATAAAATCTACACATATTTAATATATATAATTTGATAATTCTCAGTATATGCATATGTCTAATGTTATTTGAGTCTCCAAATGACAGAAGTAAGCAGGTAGAAAGTGGAAAACCCCATTTTATTGGTGGGTGCACCGAGGGGAAAGGATCTGTCCAAAACATGAGGAAATGGACAAAGTTATCGATTTAAACTAAATGGGAAAGGACTAACTACCGCCCTGAAAAATGTCACATAGATCTGAAGAATCCAGGTGCAGGACCAAGGCAGGTCAACCCTTTACCACTGAAAAAAACAAAATCTTAAACTGAGATAAAAGAGACAGTGAAAGACACGGGGTAAGAATCCGGAGTCAAATGAATACATTGCTCAGGTTAGGACTATCTACTAAAATTCTCTGTGCTCATACTCTCCAACTCAGCCTTTCATCTCATAGAATATATTCCGTATCATACAAACTCTCTCATGAGTGCAAAATATTTATTAAAAAAGGATCCATTATAACACTATCTATGGAGGAGAAAAAGTATTATGAATAATATGACCCCATTTCTGAATATGTGTGTATAGATAACTGTGTGTATAAAGTAACTGAAAATGTGCACATATCTCTAGCTTTCTGGAAAGTGGAATTTTAGGGAACATTCATCTTTAATTATAAAATTAATAAAAGAAACATGTGTCCCTTATTTTTCACTGTGAATACATAATATAAGGTGAAACGTGGAAGGAACTCCACACTTCATTCCTTCATTCCCACTTCAGGAGGCAACTACAATACATAATCACACACACCACAACGAACACAACATATAAAGGAGATACATTTCTTTATAAAAATAAGATTACTCTGTCTTCATTGTTCTGCATCTTGCTTTTGTCACTTAACAAATTATCACAGACAGCAGTGTAACAGTGATAACACAGCTTAGCAATGAATAGCTCCTACCAACTGCCATTGGACTGCCTGAATTCAAATCTCAGCTCTACCACTTACTAACTATGGGACCTGGTAAGTTAATTGACTTTGCTAAACTGTATTTTAATCTGTAAAGTAGGAATAAAGGTACCTATTTCTCAAGATTTGGAGATATTAAAATGATAAGAGCCAAAGTACCTAGCATGTAGCATATATGGAGTGTTAATAAATGTTGACTATCATCAGTCATCTACATTCTTTAGAGACCGTGTGATAGTAAGTAATGCAAATTCACTATAATTATTATAATAATTCAACTCTCTATAAATATTTAGGTTGAGTTATCATTGTGTTTTATTTGTTTTATCTGGTATTATAAGCAATATTACAATAAAAATATGTGTACATATCCTTGTGCTACACATATGACTATTTTAAAAGGATAGCTTCCTACAAGTGTAATCAGAGATAATAATGAGATGCAGGTTTTTGAATCTGATGGAGACTACCAAAAGGTTTATACTGATAATTGTCTCACCATCAGGTATGTGGAGGTCTTTTTCCCTTTGGATATTGTTCAAACAATTTTATGGATATTCTGATAAACGATAATTGTACTTAAGTCTAATTTCTATTTATGATTACCAATAAGGTTGAACATCTTACATGTTTTCTTTGGTAAATGTGTTGTAGATATTTCCTTTGAGTCAATAGTTTATATTTTAGCCATTCTTGTGGTCTCTTTGGGGATAATGTTCATATTTTTGAGTACAGAATTTTGTCATTCTTGATTCTACAACTTTTTTCTTGCCTGGAATGGCATCCCAATCCTGAGACCATAAAAATGTGCTCCTTTATTTTTTCTTAATTAATATATTTTATGTTTTTGATTTTTAATGTTTAGATAATTAATTCATATGGGTTTGTGCAGGTGAGATAGAAATCCAGCATCATTTTTACCAAATGTTTAGACAATTATCATAAATGTCACTTGATAGCCCATCCTTTCTCCATTACTATGAAATGAATCCTTACTATATATTAAGTTCTATATAGATCCAGATCTATGTATATGAAGGAAACGGCAACCCACTCCAATACTCTTGCCTAGAAAATCCCATGGATGGAGGAGCTTGGTGCGGGCGACTGTCCATGGGGTCGCAAAGAGTCGGGCACGACTGAGCGACTTCACTTCACTTCACCTCATTTCATATGTATAAATACAGGCATACAAACTTCTTTGTTGGTCCATTGACTTTTTACTTCTATATATAACATTACCTATTGTTTTTCATTTCTATGTCCTTAGATTTTCAGGTAAGAAAATTCACTGTCATTATCCTAATACTTATAAAATTATCTTATCTTTTCTTAGCCATTTACACATCTAGATGACTTTTAGAATGACCTTCTCAATTTGATGAAAAACTCCCCTTCATACTGGGATTGGTATATATACACTATAGATACTGTGTATAAAATAAATAACTAATGAGAGCCTGCTGGATAGCACAGGGAGCTCTACTCAGTGCTTGTGGTGACCTAAATGGGAAGGGAATCCAAAAAAGAGGAAATAAATGTACACAGACAGCCGATTCATTTTGCTGTACAGCAGACGTTAACACAACATTGTACAGCAACTATACTCCAATAAAAATTAATTTTAAAAGATAAAAAATATAAATCCTCTTGGGGTGTTATTATAGGTGCATTGAATCATTAATTTGAATTTTTTCAGATTTATTGAGATATAATTAGCATGTAACTTTGCATAAATTTAAGGTGTACAATGTGACGTTTATACACTGATATAGGGCAAAATGATTGCCACACTGGGGTTAGTTAACACTTTGATCAACTCACACAATTACCTTTTGTATATGTGTGTGGTGGGAAGATCTAAGATCTACTCTCTTAAGAAGAATGGTGGTCACCAGGGATGGGAGTTGGAAGAATTGTTTAAGAGTACAAAGAATACAAAATTTGTGATCATTATTAGAACAGTAAGTGCAGGAGATCTAATACACAGCCTAGCAATTACAGACAACAGTGCTAAACTATGCATGTACCTCGAAAGTAGCTGAGACTAGATCTTAACTACATCCACCACACAAAAAGAAATTATAATTATGTGTGGTGATGGAGGTGTTAGCTAATGATATGCTGGTAAACAATTTTTTAAAAAAGATTAAAGGAGCTAGATTATAATCTGAAAAAGATGTATCAAATCAACAAATTGTACACAATGTTATACATCAATTTTATCTCAGTTTGAGCAATGTAGTACAATAGTAGTACCCAGAGGCCATCTGTGCCTTCTCTTCCATAATATTGGTGGGAATGGGACTCATATTCAAAGTTTTATGTTCCTGCAGTCATTGAATGTTTAGTATGAGAACTTCAAAATTTTCAGTTGGAAACAAATATTTATTTAAAGGAATAAACTAAGTGACATAAGCTAATCCTGGGGTAGATCAGTTGACTCTTGAATAATACAAAAATAAAGGACATTGACCCTTCCTGCAGTCAAAAATGCACATATAACTACACAGCACGTCATATCCACAAGTTCTACTTTCAAGATTCAACCAACCAATAGATCATGTGGTGCTGTACTACATATTTATTGAAAAATCTACATATAAATGGATCTGCACAATTCAAGCCCATGTTGTTCAGTGGTCAACTGTACTCCTATTTTGAATGGCATCCCTGACCCTTAGTGCAGGAGACCCAGGTTCGATCTCTGGATTGGGAAGATCTCCTGGAGAAGGAAATGGCAACCCACTCCAGTATACCTGCCTGGAGAATTCCATGGACAGAGGAGCCTGGTGGGCTACACTCCATGGGGTCGCAAACAGTTGGACATGACTGAGTAACTAACACATCTGAAAGAAAAACTTAGATTTTAAGCATCCAGATCACTGTAATCAAACAGAAGTGCTTAAATAAATATTAAGAAGGCTTTTCTCTGAAGCCACAACATTCTCTTTTGAGCTCTGTGGATAATGCGGAGCACTGATTAAATCCGATTCACACTTCTGTCCCACCCCCACTATCACCACACCAACCTCTGCACATATGAGTAGGAAAGGATCTGAATGAGAGGACATCCAAGATGGGAGCCTCTTGTATGAAAGCATCAGGGACCCAGCAGTTCCTTCCCCTATTTTACAAAAAGAAAGGGAGGAGCATTAGGGAGTTGGTCAATAAAGAACCTAGGAAAAATCTTTAAAAAGAAAACGGAGTCCAAAAGACTGTTCTATACATCTATGTCTTTTTTGCTGTCTTGCATACACGGTTATCATTACCATCTTTCTAAATTCCATATATATGCATTAGTATACTGTATTGGTGTTTTTCTTTCTGGCTTACTTCACTCAGCATAATAGGTTCCAGTTTCATCCACCTCATTAGAACTGATTCAAATGTATTCTTTTTAATGGCTGAGTAATACTCCATTGTGTATATGTACCACAGCTTTCTTATCCATTCATCTGCTGATGGACATCTAGGATGAGAGAGAAGGTGGGATGATTTGGGAGAATGGCATTGAAATATGTATAATATCATATATGAAAAGAGTTGCCAGTCTAGGTTCAATGCATGATACTGGATGCTTGGGGCTGGTGCACTGAGATGACCCAAAGGGATGGTACGGGGAGGGAGGAGGGAGGAGAGAAGGGGGTTCAGGATGGGAAACACGTGTGTACCTGTGGTGGATTCATGTTGATGTATGGCAAAACTAATACAATATTGTAAAGTAATTAACCTCCAATTAAAATAAATAAATTTATTTTAAAAAAGAGAGAGAAAACTGAGAAGAACTCAGACAGATTAGGCTATATAGAACTCCCTAGAAACCCATGGGAAATTTTTAGTTCTCATTTATAAAGCAGCTTAAAGTATTTAACTTCCCCATGTTGAGTTATAACTCTTTGTTTCCATAGTTTCTTGAAGAAAATAATCTAACAAAATGTGGTAGACTTCTTTTTTTTTTTTTTTGGAATAGGCTAGAGATTAGGAAAGAAGCCCTCCTCAAATTACCCTTCGCATCTCTCCCACACCACCTTCAAACTCTGACCAGGGGTCAAGACATGGATATGAAGAACTACAGCAGCAGCACTGTGGACTTTATCCTCCTGGGCATCTCTTCCAACCCCCAGATGCAGAAACCCCTCTTTGCTGTCTTCCTCGTCATGTACCTGATCACCCTGGTGGGGAATGGACTCATCATCCTGGCCATCCACTCTGACTCCCGGCTCCATACCCCTATGTATTTTTTCCTCAGCAACCTGTCCTTCATGGATATCTGCTTCACAACAGTCATTGTGCCCAACATGCTGGTAAACTTACTCTCAGAGACAAAATTTATCTCCTATGTGGGCTGCCTGGTCCAGATGTACTTCTTCATGGCTTTTGCAAACACTGACAGCTACCTGCTGGCCTCGATGGCCATAGACCGGCTGGTAGCCATCTGCAGCCCCTTCCGTTATGGTGTGCTCATGAGCCCGCGGCGTTGCCTCCTCCTGTTGCTGGGTTCGTGCACCATCTCTCACCTGCACTCCATGCTGCGTGTGCTACTCATGTCCCGCCTGTCTTTCTGTGCCTCCCATGTCATCAAGCACTTCTTTTGCGATACTCAGCCGGTGCTCAAGCTCTCCTGCTCTGACACTTCATCCAGCCAGATGGTGGTCATGACCGAGACCCTGGCTGTCATTGCCACCCCTTTCCTGTGCATTCTCTTCTCCTACCTGAGAATCATCGTCACTGTGCTCAAAATCCCCTCTGCGGCTGGGAAGTGGAAGGCCTTCTCCACCTGTGGCTCCCACCTCACCGTGGTGGTCTTCTTCTATGGGAGTGTCATCTATGTGTACTTTAGGCCACTGTCCATGTACTCAGTGGTGAAGGACCGGGTAGCCACAGTTATATACACAATAGTGACACCCATGTTGAACCCCTTCATCTACAGCCTGAGGAACAAAGATATGAAGAGGGGTCTGAGGAAATTAAGGGACAGAATTCACTCATAGAAAAACATCAAGAGTGAATGTCATCACTGGGAGATGACCTAAGAAATGATCAGGTTATCCTTCCTGTATATCCATTTTTCACATGGTACCCAAAGAGGTGCTGTTGAATCACAGTAAGAGCACCGATTTGGAAGTCAGATTATTCAACCTCTATCAATGACTTTGAGCAAATATACATTCAATCCCTGAAATCCAGATTTAGGAAAACAGTTTCTGCCACCCATGTGGTAGAATAATAAAACTAACCCAAAAGAACTCTTTCACGTGCTTCACACTGGCTGCTGCTGCTGCTAAGTCGCTTCAGTCATATCCGACTCTGTGCAACCCCATAGACGGCAGCCCACCAGGCTCCCCCCCCCCGTTCCTGGGATTCCCCAGGCAAGGGTACGGGAGTAGGTTTCCATTTCCTTCTCCAAAGCATGAAAGTGAAAAGTGAAAATGAAGTTGCTCACTCATGTCCAACTCTTAGGGACCCCATGGACTGCAGCCTACCAGGTTCCTCCATCCGTGGGATTTTCCAGACAAGAGTACTGGAGTGGGCTGCCATTGCCTTCTCCAGTGCTCAAGAAATCACGAAGTCCTATTATTTTTAAAATATGAAATAACCTGAGTTTGATAGAAAATAGGGAAAGATTTCATGGAATAATGACTTAAGATTGTCCTTAAAGATAATTTGAATACAAGCAACTTATGCAGCTCAACTCCAGAAAAATAAATGACCCAATGAAAAAATGGACCAAAGAACTAAACAGGCATTTCTCCAAAGAAGACATATGGATGGCTAACAAACACATGAAAAGATGCTTCAACATCACTCATTATCAGAGAAACGCAAATCAAGACCACAATGACGTACCATTTCACACCAGTCAGAATGGCTGCAGTCCAAAAGTCTACAAGCAATAAATGCTGGAGAGATTTGAAGAAAAGGGGACCCTCTTACACTGTTGGTGGGAATGCAAACTAGTACAGCCACTATGGAAAACTGTGTGGAGATTCCTTAAAAAATTGCAAATAGAACTGCCTTATGACCCAGCAATCTCACTGCTGGGCATACACATTGAGGAAACCAGAACTGAAAGAGACACAAATGCTGGAGAGATTTGAAGAAAAGGGGACCCTCTTACACTGTTGGTGGGAATGCAAACTAGTACAGCCACTATGGAAAACTGTGTGGAGATTCCTTAAAAAATTGCAAATAGAACTGCCTTATGACCCAGCAATCTCACTGCTGGGCATACACATTGAGGAAACCAGAACTGAAAGAGACACATGTACCCCAATGTTCATTGCAGCACTGTTTATAATAGCCAGAACATGGAAACAACCTAGATGTCCATCAGTAGATGAATGGATAAGAAAGCTGTGGTACATATACACAATGGAGTATTAGCCATTAAAAAGAATAAATTTGAATCAGTTCTAATGAGATGGATGAAACTGGAGCCGATTATACAGAGTGAAGTAAGCCAGAAAGAAAAACACCAATACAGTATACTAACACATTTATATGGAATTTAGAAAGATGGTAATGATGGCCCTGTATGCGAGACAGCAAAAGAGACACAGATGTATAGAATGGACTTTTGGACTCTGTGGGAGAGGAAGAGGGTGGGATGATTTGGGAGAATGGCATTGAAACATGTATACTATCATGTAGGAAACAAAGCGCCAGTCTATGTTCAATACAGGATACAGGATGCTTGCGGCTGATTCACGGAGATGATCCAGAGAGATGATATAGGATGGGAAGTGGGAAGGGGATTGAGGATTGGGAGCTCGTATACCTGTGGTGGATTCATGTCAATGTATGGCAAAACCAATACAGTATTGTAAAGTAAAATAAAGTAAAAATAAAATTAAAAAAAAGATAATTTGACTTTTGAAAAGAAGATTCAATATACAAGGAGATGAGCAGAGCATTTCAAAGAATGGGAACAATTTTTCTCAGTATATAAAAACAGATCCAAATGTAAGATCTGATCCATAAAACTTCTAGAGCAAAACATAGAATAGTCTTTGATATAAATCATAGAGATATATTTTTAAGATCTTTCTGCTAAGACAAAAGAAATAAAGCCAAAAATGTTTTAATGGTACCTAAGCAAACTTAAAAACTTTTGCACAGCAAAAAAAACCCATTGACAAAATGAAAAGATAACCTACTAAACAGGAGGAAATGCTTGGTTTTTTTCCAAATACACAAACATTTCATACAACTCAACATCAAAAAACAACAGTACAATTAAAAAATAGGCATAAAACCCGAACTGACATTTTTCCAAAGATATACAGATGGACAACAGGAATTTGAAAAGATACTCATCATCTCTAATCATCAGAGGTTACAAATCAAAACCACAATGCGATATCCCCTCATACCTGTCAACAGGGTGATCATCAAGGTCTACAACTAATGAATGTTATCAAGGCTGTAGAGAAAAGGGATCCCAAGTACACGCTTGGTGGGAATGTAAATTCATGCAGCCACTGTAGAAAACAGCATGGAGTTTCCTCAAAAAAATAAAAATAGAAATACCATGCATGGGTACTAAGTCACTTCAGTTGTTTCAGACTTTGTGTGACCCTCTGAACTGTAGCCTGCCAGGCTGCTCTGTCCACGGAATTTTCCAGACAAGAATATTGGAGTTGATTGCCATGCCCTCCTCCAGGGGATCTTCCAGACCCAAGGATCAGACCCATGTCTCCTGCGTCTCCTTCACTGCAGGCAGTTTCTTTACCACTGAGCCACTGGGAAAGCCCAGAAATAACATATAATGCAGTAATTCTACTCTTAGGCATAGATCAAAAAAATAAAAACACTAAATAAGAACACTAATTCAAAAAGATGCATGCACCCGCAATGTTCACAGCACACTATTCATATAGCCATGATAGAAGAAAAAGCTAAGTATTCCTGAAAAGATGATGGATAAAGAAGATGTGATACACACACACACACACACACACACACACACACACACACACACACACACATATGCTTCCCAGGTGGCTCAATGGTAAAGAATCTGCCTTCCAATGCAGGAGATGTAAGAAATACAAGTTCAATCCCTGGATCAGGAAGATTCCCTGGGGTTCCCTGGAATAGGAAATGGAAGCCCACTCCAATATTCTTGCCTGGAAAATTCCATGGACAGAGGAGCCTGGTAGGCTACAGTCCATGAGGACTCAAGAGTTCGACATGACTGACTGAACGCACACACACACACTTCATGTATACACAATGGAATACTACTGAGCCATACAAAAGAATGAAAATACTGCCATTTGCAACACTGGGCATGGACCTATATGATGGACCTTAGTGAAATAAGCTGAACAAAGAAACAAATATTCCGTTATCACTTCTGTGTGGAACCTAAACATAAAACAAATGAATGAATATTTTAATAAGAACAGAAAGAGACTCAAAGATATAGAAAACAAACTAGTGGTTATCAGTAAACTAAGCCAAGTGGGGAGGGGCAATATAGCAGTAAAGATCAAGAGATATAAACTACAATGTATATTTTAAAAAAGAATATATTGTACATCACAGGGAACTATAGCCATTATTTCTACAGTAAACTGAGTATGATTTGCAAAAGTATTGCAAATTATGAATCACTATGTTGAACACCTGAGACTAAAATAATAGAATAAATCAACTATACTTCAAAAAAAAAAATATTGGAAACTAGACAAGCAGGTAAAAGCAATAAACACTGAGATGTACTTGAGAGGCGAAGAAAAGCACTGTAGATCTTGTTCAATTTGAGAGCAGGGAGACTAGGATGAGGACACAGAGGTTGCCACTAAGCAGTCAGTCACTCCAGCTGCCCCCATCCATGCACCCTGAGGAGACTCAGGATGAAAAAATACAGGATACTGGCCCCAGATAGCTGAGTGCATAGCAAAGGAATGATTTCCTAGAGTCCAGACTTTGCATCTTCCAATCTGGTCCCACTTCATGGCAAATAGATGGGGAAACAATGGAAACCATGACAGACTTTATTTTCTTGGGCTCCAAAATCACTGCAGATGGTGACTGCAGCCATGAAATTAAAAGACGCTCACTCCTTGGAAGAAAAGCTATAACCAAACTAGACAGCATATTAAAAAGCAGAGACATTACTTTGCTGACAAAGGTCCATCTAGTCAAAGCTATCATTTTTCCAGTAGTCACACTGGATGTGAGAGTTGGACTATAAAGAAAGGTGAGCACTGATGCTTTTGAACTGTAGTGTTGAAGAAGACTCTTGAGAGTCCCTTGGACAGCAAAGAGATCTAACCAGTCCATCCTAAAGGAAATCAGTCCTGAATATTCATTGGAAGGACTGATGCTGAAGCTGAAACTCCAATACTTTGGCCACCTAATGGGAAGAACTGACTCATTGGAAAAGATCCTGATGCTGGGAAAGATTAAGATAGGAGGAGAAAGGGATGACAAAGGATGAGATGGTTGGATGGCATCACTGACTCAATGGACATGAGTTTGAGTAAGCTCCAGGGGTTGGTGATGGACAGGGAAGCCTAGTGTGCTGCAGTCCATGGGGTTGCAAAGAGTTGGATGCGACTAAGTGACTGAACTGAACTGATGCATAGAAAAGTGAGAGTCTGAGAGACTGGGTTCCAGCCTGAAGTCCTCATTTTGGTCTGCCAAATAAAATATAATTCTCAACTTCTAGGTTGTGCTTTTTTTTCTTTCAACATCAGGTAGCAAAATTAATTTTTGGCATTACCTGTGTACAGCAAGTCACATCTCAGTTCAGCTCAGTCACGTCTAGCTACCCACAAAAAGATATATTTAGATAGGTGAAATAAACATCCAAGCAATGGAATATTATTCAGCATTAGAAAGAAATGAGCTGCTCAGCCATGAAAACATATGTGGAGGAGCTTGCAGGTATGTACTAACTGAAAGAAGCCAATCTGAAAAGACTACATTCTATATGATGCCACACTGTATTCCAGAAAAATCAAATCTACAGAGACAGCAAAAAGATCAGTGGCTGCCAAGGGCTGAGGAAAGGAAAAGATTAGATGGAATACAGGAATTTTAAGGCAATAAAACTACTCTGGATGATACTATGATGATGGATACATGTCATTGTATTTTTAACACTCACAGAGGGTACAACATCAAGAAAGAAGCCTAATGTAAACTATGGACTTTGGGTGATGATGTGTCTATGTAGGTTAGTCAGTTATACCAAATGTACTCTGATGGGGAAGGGTAATCATGGGGGAAGCTTTGTCTATATAAGGAGAAGGAAATGGCAACCTACTCCAGTATTCTTGCCTGGGAAATCCAATGGATAGAGGAGCCTGGAAGGCTACAGTCCATGGGGTCGCAAGAGTTGGACACAACAGAGAAACCAGACTACAACAAATATACATAAGGACAGGTGCAATGGGGACCTCTCTGTACTTTCTGATCAACTTTTCCATGATTCTATAAATGCTCATAAGGATAAAGTCTGTTTAAAGGAAAAAAACTTAAAGAAAAGAAAACAAAATGCATACCTAAAAGTGTGATTGCTATATAACTTATACTTGAGAAGAGTGTGGATTAAAGATGTTAAATAACTTCCCCAGTTCACCCATATAGTGATTGCTGGAAGTGAAATTCAAAAATAAGTAATCTGGCTTAAGATCTTGAAGTAATAAAGTGTGTAAGAAAGACAAACCAAAATCAATCAAAAATGAGTCTCAAAAAGGTTAACTCTGGTGGTCCAGTGGTTAAGACTCTCAGAGAGTGTGAGTTCAATACCTGGTCAGGTAAACTAAGATACCTCATGCCACAGAGAACAGTCAGAAAAAAAAAAAAGATTAACTCCTACAAAAGTTCCCACATCTTGTAAGAGACAGAGCCAGTATTCAAATCCATTCAGTCTGATTCCAGAGCAAGTACCTTAATCTCTTTCCTGTAACACTAACCTACACCTAGATACAGTCATCCCTGCAGACATAGAACTTCAGAGATGTCAGAGGCCATCACTTCTCCTTCCACCCAACATGCTAACATGCACATGAGCACAGGCATGTACAGAAAGCACATAGAGTGTATCAGCACACACATGTAAACATAGCACACATACACATACATGAGCACACCTCCACCCCTACGGCTCCATGGCCCTACTTCCCTTCCCAGGTGTACAGGCTACACCTCTGGAGCCCAGATGCCCCAGTCTCCCCGGCACAGAGCTCAGTGAGGGCATCAGGACTGTTCTCTCTTGGGAAGGCTGCCGAAATGATTCCCAGGGCTCTGGCTTGCAGAGGTAGGTCGGGGGGGAACACCCCTGGGTTCCTTTCTATCAACAGTTCTCATTGCAGGTAGAGAAGAATCAGCACACTTCTGAAGTTAGATCTTACTGCAACCTGCCTCCTTCCTCAGAGATTCAGAGCCTGATCATAACCCCCTGGCAGGCCCCCAGGCCTGATCAGGACCCTAAATCTCCTCTGTCGAGTCCACAGGTAGGCAAGCTGAGGGGTCTCCGGGAACAGAGCCTGAGGTTTAACATCTTTGTGTGACCTTTTCCTATCCTCTCTTCTCTCCTTCATTTCAAAAGCCAGGAAGCAAGGCCTCTGCTCTACTTTTAAATCTCTCTGCTTTTCATCATGTATTACATATCGGTGAAGAATCTAAATCTACTCTTGGGAAGCACTGGCCCCTGCCTTAAAGGGCTCAGAATGATGTCAGGAGGGAGCAAGTGAACAAAAATCTTAGGGTAATGCGATGGTTAGGAGCACACACTCTGAATTTGGCTTCCACTATCACCTAGCTGTGTGGCCTTCAACAGGCCCCTCTGCCTCACTTTCATCATCTGCAAAATGAGGTGCTATGAAGACTAAATTTCTTAATATATGTGAAGTTCTTAGAACAGCGGCATATTTTTAAAACACGAAGGAATTGTTAGCTATTTTATGACCATGACAGAGAATGTACGTGAGAAGGGCTGCAATTGGGGGTATTAAAGTGGAGACATCCGGGTGAGGCACAGCCAGCTCACTGGAGGAACACAAGAGATCTGTTTTCAGAAGTCCCACTTGAAGCACCTCTGATGGATCAGTAAGTTGAGTGAGAGGGAAGACAATTGTACACAAAAAGGATTCCAGTGGGAATATTTGAAAAGTTCACTTGCCTTGGCGTCTAGAATTGAACAGCTGGGAAGAACTAGGTAAAGTTTTAATCTTCTATGGGAGTGAAAACTAGGCAGAAAGAAGGGTGAGTAAACACCTTTTAAGGAGGGGTAGTGTGATTTTAAAGGCTTGGAAATGTTCCCAGGGCTACCTCATCCTTCCCAGTTACTACCAGATGAAAGCCCCATCGTTAAAAATATCATTTTTGTAGGTTATTGTATGAACAGTAAAATTAAACACCTATAGAAAGAATTACCAAACTTTTACCAAAATTAATCTTTAATTTTGAAAGTAACACAAAATGTTTTATTGCTAATCATAATCACTTTCATTTACAAAGTCCTATACCACATAAAAAATGTCTTAGCATATATTATTTAAGCAATTGGAAGGTAGTCAAATAACTTATGTAATTAATCATAAACTTAAAAGTGAAGATAATCTAATCAAATTGATATAATTGTGCTTTTGAAAAAAATGAAAAGTGCTTCAATTTTCACTCTTAAATTGGCTGTGAATCAAAAACCTATACTTCTTAATTATCACAAAGACTTGTAAGGCAGCATCCTAGCTCCACCTTCTGTGGGTCATGCTAAACCAACAGTATGAGAAAGAGAGGCTAAATATCTGGAAGGGGGCATAGGCAGTCCATGTCTGATTTCTAACATCTCATCCATTGACACTGCATTTTCCCATCAAGAGTCTCAGGATAGGTAACACATATAATGATTTGGCGTCAGATAACACAAGCTTCTCTCCTCTAAGTGTGCTCTGAGGGCAACAAACAGGTATTGCATGTACGTGGAATTGACTTTTACCCATGAGACTGCTCACCCAACTGCAGTCAAAATCACTGAATTCATTTTAAGGCTAACTCTGAAACGTTTTCAGGGACAAATAGGCAGGATTCTCTTAAGAGTGTAGATTAAGTCTGCAAATCTTCAAGGCTCTGCAAGGCTGCTTGCCTCTTTTTTTTTTTTTTGCTTTAATGAAGTCTAATTGATATACAGATCTGACATATTTAATGAAATAATTTGATGTGATGATGGTACATGGTAATATACAAATGTCAAATGTCACTTGAGTCTCTACATGACAAGAGCAGGCAGGCAGAAAGTTTAGCCACGCCCCACCTCCATCTTTTTGACTGGGTACACTGAAGTGAAAGGACCCGCCCAAGGCATGAGGAAACAGTCTACCAGTTTCAGCTAAATGGAAAGGGGACTCACTACTGCCCTGAGAATTGTCACATAGATCTGAGGAATCTGGGTTCAGGACCAAGGCAAGTCAGATAGTCCTTCACCACCAAGGAGAACCAAGGCTAAAAAAAGAGAGAGACACACAGTGAAGGAAAGCAGGAAAGAGTCCAGAGTCAAATGAATACTTTGCCCAGGAGTACTTTGAAGACTAATTGTCTAGATTGGGAGTACATACTAAAATTTTGTGTTCACAAGCTCCAACTCAGCTTTCCATGTCTTAGAACATATTCTGTACCATACAAACTCTCTCATGAGAGCAAAATATTTATATTCAACAATATCTACTGCAACACTGTCTATGGAGGGGGAAAAGTATTCTGAATAATATGACCCCATTTCTGGATATAATATGTGTGTGTAGATCCATGCAGAGAAAGCAACTTAAAAATATGCACACATCCCTAGTTCTCTTGGAAGTCGAATTTTAGGAAACTTCCACTTTTTAATTATAAAATTAATTAAAGAGACATGTGTCCCTTATATTTAAATGCAAACACATAAAGTGAAATATGGAAGGAACTCCACACTCCATACCATCATTCTCACCTCAGGAGGCAACTACACTTAGGTAAACACAGATGCCACAACAAAGAAAACATATAAAGAAAGTATATCTCGACAAAAACAGGATGACTCTGTATCTGTTACTCTGTAGATTGCTTTTATCACTTAAAATATCATAGGCAGTAGTGTAACAGTGACAACACAGTTTAGCAATGAACAAATACCTTCCACTTTGTGATCAAACTGCCTGAACTCAAATCTCAGCTCAACCACTTACTAAATATGGGATCTGGTAAGTTCGTGAACTTTGCTAAACTGTAATTTTTTATCCTGTAAAATAGGTATATCAGTTTAGTTCAGTTCAATTCAGTCACTCAGTTGTGTCCAACTCTTTGCGAACCCATGAATTGCAGCATGCCAGGCCTCCCTGTCCATCACCATCTCCTGGAGTTCACTCAAACCCATGTCCATTGAGTCAGTGATGCCATCCAGCCATCTTATCCTCTGTTGTCCCCTTTTCCTCCTGCCTCCAATCCCTCCCAGCATCAGGATCTTTTCCAATGAGTCAAGTCTTTGCATGAGGTGGCCAAAGTATTGGAATTTCAGCCTCAGCATCAGTCCTTCCAATGAACACCCAGGACTGATTTCCTTTAGGATGGACTGGTTGGATCTCCTTGCAGTCCAAGGGACTCTCAACAGTCTTCTCAAACACCACAGTTCAAAAGCATCAATTCTTCGGCACTCAGCTCTCTTCACAGTCCAACTCTCATATCCATACATGACCACTGGAAAAATCATAGCCTTGACTAGATGGACCTTTGTTGGCAAGGTAATATCTCTGCTTTCGAACATGTTATCTAGGTTGGTCATAACTTTCCTTCCAAAGAGTAAGCGTCTTTTAATTTCATGGCTGCAGTCACCATCTGCAGTGATTTTGAAGCCCCAAAATATAAAGTCTGACACTGTTTTCACTGTTTCCCCATCTATTTCCCATGAAGTGATGGGACCAGATGCCATGTATCTTCATTTTCTGAATGTTGAGCTTTAAGTCAACTTTTCACTCTTCTCTTTCACTTTCATCAAGAGGTTTTTAGCTCCTCTTCACTTTCTGCCATAAGGGTGGTGTCATCTGCATATCTGAGGTTCTTGATATTTCTCCCGGCAATCTTGATTCCAGCTTGTGTTTCTTCCAGCCCAGCATTTCTCATGATGTACTCTGCATAGAAGTTAAATAAGCAGGGTGACAATATACAGCCTTGACGTACTCCTTTTCCTATTTGGAACCAGTCTGTTGTTCCATGTCCAGTTCTAACTCTTGCTTCCTGACCTGCATATAGGTTTCTCAAGAGGCAGGTCAGGTGGTCTGATATTCCCATCTCTTTCAGAATTTTCCACAGTTTCTTGTGATCCACACAGTCAAAGGCTTTGTCATAGTCAAGAAAGCAGAAATAGATATTTTTCTGGAACTCTCTTGCTTTTTTCATGATCCAGTGGATGTTGGCAATTTGATCTCTGGTTCCTCTGCTTTTTCTAAAACCAGAATGAACATCTGGAATTTTACGGTTCACATACTGCTGAAGCCTGGCTAGGAGAATTTTGAGCATTACTTTACTAGTGTGTGAGATGAGTGCAATTGTGCGGTAGTTTGAGCATTCTTTGGCATTGCCTTTCTTCGGGATTGGAAGGAAAACTAATAGGGCCTATATCTTATGTTTTGGAGACAATAAAATGATAAAAATAGGCAAAGTACTTCTTACATCAGTGTGTGGTATATAAATATAGAGAGAGGGTGATGATAAATGTTGACTAATATTAGTCATTGAATTTCTTTAAAGACTGTGTGTAGATATTTAGGTTGTTTCCTCTGTGGGTTATTTATTTCTATTGTTTTATTTGGTATTATAAGCTACTAAAATCAAAATGTTGTTTATAATACTGAATTTTCCCTGCTAGATCAGGTAGTAAAGAATCTGCCTGCAATTCAGGAGACCCTGCTTCAACTCCTGGGTGGGGAATCTCACCCTGGGGAAGAGATAGGCTATCCACTCCAGTATACTTGGGCTTCTCTTGTGGCTCAGCTGATAAAGAATCTGCTTGCAATGCAGGAGACCTGGGTTCAAGACCTGGGTTGGGAAGATCCCCTGGAGAAGGGAAAGTCTACCTACTCCAGTATTCTGGCCTGGAGAATGCCATGGACTGTATAGTCCATGGGATCACCAAGAGTCGGACACAATTGAGTGACTTTAACTTTTCAGTTTATTCAGCATTGTAAGCAATGCTAAAATCAAAATGTATGTACATATCTTTGTGCTATGCTTAGATGATTATTTTTCATAAATATGTTTGTATAATATCCTTGACTATTTTTCAAGAATAGGTCTTCTTCCTTTTCTACATTGCTAAAAAATATACATTTACAATAGTGGGGAAATTTTCTATCCTCTTCTATGGTTCTTTCCACTAGTCTAATAATCAAATTGACATGAGACTAAGTAATGGGAGAAAATCAAATTTCACTTTCTTTGGGAACTCCACACACATGATAGGGCCAGAGATCTTACAGACACGGGAGGTTAAAAGACAGAAAGATCCAATGAAATCTATGTGCCATCTCAAGCTAAGGGTTAAACTAGGAGCCTAGGGCTCTCAAGAACAGAAGGTTTATCCAAAACGATAAGAAGAGTAGATGCTGGGTGGTGGGATGTTTGTCCTGCCACACAGATGGGACCACTTAGATAAAATTTCTCTCTGGTAATAATTATCTTTCCATTTCAATTCTATGAATAAAGGGAGAAGCAGCAGTTTTTGTTAAGCCCAATGGGTCTCGGTTGCTTTGAAATCAAACTAATCTACAGGCTAAAATGACACGTCCCAGGGAAGCCTGTTCTGAACCTTTACACAATCTCACAGGTATAAATTGCAATACAGTCTAATTTCTACTTTCTGATTGCCAGTGGGGTTGAACGTCTTCTCATATGTTTACTTTGGTAAATGTGTTGCAGATATTTTCTCCGAGTTAATAGTTTATATTTTAGCTTTCCATATGGTCTCTTTCAGAGTGATGTTCACATTTCTGAGTACAGTATTTTGTCATTCATGCATCTATATTTTATTTCTTCCTTGTGATGGCATCTTCATTATGAGATCGTAAAAATATGCTTCTTTATTTTTACCCAATTATTTTATTGTTTAGATTCTTTACTTTTAAGTTGATCAGTCATATGGGCTTTACTTCTGTGATGAATTAGACAGAAATTTAGCCTTATTTTTTCAAATCATTGAGCCAGTTGTCATAACTATCACTTTTTAAAGAGTCCTCCTTTCTCCATTGGTATGAAATAAATTTTTACTATATGTTAAGTTTCATTCAGATCTAGCTGTATATACATGTATAAATACAGGTATACAAAATTTTTCATATTGAACCATTGATTTGTTTTTCTGGGTATTCCATTACCTTATTGTTTTTCATTATACTGTGCTATATTTTTGGTTATAAAAGTAATCTCTCATTATTCCATCTTTTTCACTTTTCTCTTTCCTTGAACATTTACCTCTCTAGATGAATTTTTAAATGGATTTCTCAATTCCCATTAAAAAAAATTCCCTGGGGTATTATTAATGGTGAAAGTGAAAATGGCTCAGTCCTGTCCGACTCTTTGTGAACCCATGGACTGCACAGTTCATGGAATTCTCCAGGCCAGAATACTGGAGTGGGTAGCCTTTCCCTTCTCCAGCGGATCTTCCCAGCCCAGGAATCAAACCAGGGTCTCTTGCATTGCAGGCAGATTCTTTACAAGCTGAGCTACCAGGGAAGCCCTTAATTCTACTGATTTGAGAACAGCTGACTCTTTTTCAGCTTTACTGAGACATAATGTACATATAACAGGTATAAGTTTAAAGTGCACAAGATGATTTGATAAACTTAGATGTTTCAAAAGGACTAACACAAGGGATAATCAGATATCCATCACCTCATGTAAATTACCACTTTTATTTTTTGTGGTCAGAATAGCCAAGATATACTCCCTTACGTAGAATGGCTGTTACCAGCGGCTATGGGATAGAGGAATTAGGAAGATATCTAAGAGTATAAAGTTGCCACCAATAGTTAAGTAAGTTTTGGAGATCTATGCACAGCATAGTGATTATACACAATAATAATATATTATAAATCTTCACAGATGTTATTAGACTAGATCTTAATTGTTGCCACCAAAAAAGAAATAATTATATGATGTGATTTAGGTGTTATCTAATGATACATTGTTACTCATATTGTACTATCTAAATGCATCAAATCAACATACTGAACACCTTAAACTTACTTAATTCCATGTCACTTATATCTCAATAAAATAAATAAGAAATAAATGAATGCACTCCCTCTCAGGACCTTTCAAGTATATTGTTAATATTAGTCACCAGTTGTACCTTAGATCCTTGAATTTATTCATCTTATAATGGAAATTTATATCTTTTGATCAATATCTCATTTCCCTCACCTCCCAGCATCTGGAAACCATACAACTCTCTATTTCCATAGGCTAGTCCTTTTTAGATTCAACCATTAGAAAAAAGGAAACTGCCATTTACAACCTGAATGGAACTTGAGGGCATTTTCCTAAATGAAAGAGACAGAGAAATACAAATATTGTATGATAAACTTTATAAGTGGAATCTAATAATTGACATTTTAAAATATTGACTCTTCCATTTTCAGAAACATTTCTAAAATTTATTCTGTTTATTCAGATTGCTCATTTGTGGTCTGTTATAGATTCTTCATATAGCCCTTTACCATTTCCTTTTTCCTTCCTCAGGTATATCCTAAGTATGTTTCAGACTTTCTTACCATTGTCAGTTGTAATGTTTTGCTCCAACATATTTTTTTCTATAAGAAGAATGTCAATATTCGTATGTCAGTTCCAGTTCAGTCTCTCAGTCATGTTCGACTCTTTGCGATCTCATGGACTGCAACACACCAGGCTTCCCCGTCTATCACTAACTCCCAGAGCTTTCTCAAACTCATGTCTATCAAGTAGGTGAAGCCATCCAACCATTTCATCCTCTGTCATCACCTTGTCCTCATGCTTTCAATCTTTCCCAGCATCAGGGTCTTTTCCAATGAGTCAGGTCTTCACACCGGGTGGCCCAAAGTATTGGAGCTTCAGCTTGAGCATCAGTCTATCCAACGAATATTCAGGACTGATTTCCTTTAGGATAGACTGGTATTTGTATATTTATCTTATATTTGACCACTTTGCTGTAATTTTCACAAGATTCAATTAAGTCACTTAATAATGACAGTGTCAACTTTTCTAATGCGTATGCTTTTTGTTTCTTTCACTTTGCTTTTTCACTGAGTAAAACTGTCAACTGAACAGCGTAGCTTAACAGTGGTAAAGAGATCATCCTTGCCTTGTCTTTCCAATGCTATTGGTGAGATGGAGTCCTTACACACAGTGTTTTAATTTCCTGTAATATTTGAAATTAAAAGATGCTTATTACTTGGAAGGAAAGTTATGACCAACCTAGATAGCATATTAAAAAGCAGAGACACTACTTTGCCAAAAAGGTCCGTCTAGTCAAGGCTATGGTTTTTCCTGTGGTCATGTGTGGATGTGAGAGTTGGACTGTGAAGAAAGCTGAGTGCCGAAGAATTGATGCTTTTGAACTGTGGTGTTGGAGAAGACTCTTGAGAGTCCCTTGGACTGCAAGGAGATCCAACCAGTCCATCCTAAAGGAGACCAGTCCTGGGTGTTCTTTGAAAGGCCTGATGCTGAGGTGAAATTCCAATACTTTGGCCACCTCATGCAAAGAGCTGACTCATTGGAAAAGATCCTGATGCTGGGAGGGATTAGGGGAAGGAGAAGGGGATGACAGAGAATGAGATGGCTGGATGGCATCACTGACTCGATGCACATGAGTTTGGGTGAACTCCGGGAGCTGGTGATGGACAGGGAGGCCTGGCGTGCTCTGATTCATGGGGTCACAAAGAGTCAGACACAACTGAGCGAATGAACTGAAATGAAATGAATATTTGAATGTTTAAAACAAAAACTTCCTACTTTCTTTTTCATTTTATTTATTTGTTTGTTTGTTTGTTTCTGTCTGTGCTGGGTCCCATTGCTGCATGGGCTTTCTTCTAGTTGTGGCTAGCAGGGCTACAGTGTGAGAGCTTCTCATTGTGGTGCCTTCTCTTATTGCAAAGCAGGGGCTCTAAGGTGCATGGACTTCAGCAGTTGCAATTTCCAGGCTCTAAAGAACAGGCTCAGTAGTTGTGGCACATGGGCTTATTTGCTCCCTGGGAGGTGGGGTCGCAAAGAGTCGGACATGACTAAACGACTTTCACTTTCACTTTGCTGAACCAAAAACCTAGAATCTGAGCATCTAGAACATGTGACCCAAATGGAATTGCTTAAATAAATCTTTAAGAACATACTACTCTGAGACTTAGGAAGTCTCAACTGAACTTTGTGGCTACTGAGGAGCACTGATGAAATCCTATGCTCACTATTGTCCCATCACCACCACCACCACCACCACCACTGCCATCTCTGGACAAGTGAGCAGGAAAGGATTCTGATGAGAGAACCTCATTCATAGGGACCCCTTGTGTGGAAAAGGGGGCGACAGAGGATGAGATGGCTGGATGGCATCACTGACTCAACGGATGTGAGTCTGAGTGAACTCTGGGAGCTGGTGATGGACAGGGAGCCCTGGTGTGCTGTGATTCATGGGGTCGCAAAGAGTCGGACATGACTGAGCGACTGAACTGAACTGAACTAGGTCTGTCATAATTTTTCCCTCAAAGAGCAAGAGTCTTTAAATGTTATGGCTGCAGTCACCGCCCTCAGTGATTCTGGAGCCCAAGAAAATAAAGTCTGTCACTGTTTCCACTGTTTCTCAATCTATTTGCCATGAAATGATGGGAATGGATTCTATGATCTTAGTTTTTTGAATGTTGAGTTTTAAGTCAGCTTTTTCACTCTCCTGTTTCACCTTCATCAAGATGCTCTCTTCACTTTCTGCCATTGGAGTGGTATCATCTGTATATCTGAAGTTGTTGATATTTCTCCCAACAATCTTGATTCCAACTTATGATTCATCCAGCCCAGCATTTCACATGATGTACTCTGCATATAGGTTAAATAAACAAGGTGACAATATACAGCCTTGTTATGTGAGCTCAGTTGTGTCTGACTCTTTATGACCCCATGGACTGTAGTCTGTCAGGCTCCTCTGTCCCTGGGGATTCAAACTGAGCGAATGAACTGAAATGAAATGAATATTTGAATGTTTAAAACAAAAACTTCCTACTTTCTTTTTCATTTTATTTATTTGTTTGTTTGTTTGTTTCTGTCTGTGCTGGGTCCCATTGCTGCATGGGCTTTCTTCTAGTTGTGGCTAGCAGGGCTACAGTGTGAGAGCTTCTCATTGTGGTGCCTTCTCTTATTGCAAAGCAGGGGCTCTAAGGTGCATGGACTTCAGCAGTTGCAATTTCCAGGCTCTAAAGAACAGGCTCAGTAGTTGTGGCACATGGGCTTATTTGCTCCCTGGGAGGTGGGGTCGCAAAGAGTCGGACATGACTAAACGACTTTCACTTTCACTTTGCTGAACCAAAAACCTAGAATCTGAGCATCTAGAACATGTGACCCAAATGGAATTGCTTAAATAAATCTTTAAGAACATACTACTCTGAGACTTAGGAAGTCTCAACTGAACTTTGTGGCTACTGAGGAGCACTGATGAAATCCTATGCTCACTATTGTCCCATCACCACCACCACCACCACCACCACTGCCATCTCTGGACAAGTGAGCAGGAAAGGATTCTGATGAGAGAACCTCATTCATAGGGACCCCTTGTGTGGAAGCATCTTGATCCATGAAGGAACCCAACAGCCTCTTCCCTTTCAAAATAAGAAAAAAGCAGTCATAAGGGGAATATACAAATTTGTTCAAGAAAGAACTTAAGAGATATCTTCCCATAGAGAATTGAGAAGAACTCAGACAAATCATAAGTTCGTAAGAACACAAGGGAAAAGTTGAATTTACCTTTCCCCTTGTTGGGTTTTATCCCCTGATCTCTGTAGTTTCTTGAAATAGATATTCTTTAAAATCCTAATAATGGCAGTGGGCTTCTTTTTGTTATAGGTTTGAGATTAGGAAAGGAGGCATACTGGTCAAATTGCCCTTTGCATCTCTCCCACGACTCCTCCAACCCTGACCAAGAGGTCAAAGAGATGAAGAACTACAGCAGCAGCATCTCAGGCTTTATCCTCCTGGGCCTCTCTTCCAATCCCCAGATGCAGAAACCCCTCTTTGCTGTCTTCTTTGTCATGTACCTGGTCACCCTGGTGGGGAATGGAATCATCATCCTGGCCATCCACTCTGACTCCCGGCTCCACACCCCTATGTATTTTTTCCTTAGCAACCTGTCCTTCATGGATATCTGCTTCACAACAGTCATTGTCCCCAACATGCTGGTGAACTTACTCTCAGAGACAAAATTTATCTCCTATGTGGGCTGCCTGGTCCAGGCCTTGGGGAACACTGACAGCTACCTGCTGGCCTCAATGGCCATAGACCGGCTGGTAGCCATCTGCAACCCCTTCCGTTATGGTGTGCTCATGAGCCCGCGGCGTTGCCTCCTCCTGTTGCTGGGTTCGTGCACCATCTCTCACCTGCACTCTATGATGTATGTACTACTCATGTCCCGCCTGTCTTTCTGTGCCTCCCATGTCATCAAGAACTTCTTTTGTGATACTCAGCCAGTGCTCAAGCTCTCCTGCTCTGATAAGACTACCAACCAGATGGTGGTCATGACCGAGACCCTGGCTGTCATTGCCACCCCTTTCCTGTGCATTCTCTTCTCCTACCTGAGAATCATCGTCACTGTGCGCAAAATCCCCTCTGCGGCTGGGAAGTGGAAGGCCTTCTCCACCTGTGGCTCCCACCTCACTGTGGTGGTCTTCTTCTATGGGAGTGTCATCTATGTGTACTTTAGGCCACTGTCCATGTACTCAGTGGTGAAGGACCGGGTAGCCACAGTTATATACACAATAGTGACACCCATGTTGAACCCCTTCATCTACAGCCTGAGGAACAAAGATATGAAGAGGGGTCTGAGGAAATTAAGGGGCAGAATTCACTCATAGAAAGAATAACAAGAGGGAATGTCATAACTGGAGATGACCTAAGAGATGATCAGGTTACTCTTCCTGTGTACCATTTTTCACATGGTACTCAAAGAGGTGATGAGAACTGGTCTTGAATCACAGTAAGAGCATTGACATGGAAGCCAGATCACTTGGTCTCTATCAGTCACTTTGCACAAATGTATGTTCAGTCCCAGGCCAAATACTGCTAGGAACCTAGACATAGGAAAACATTTTCTGCCATTCATATATTGGATAGAACTATCCCCAAATAACTGTCCTATCTGCTTCACACTGGCTAGTGTTCCAGAAACTATAAAATTTTGCATAAGAAATAACAGATTTGATAGAAAATTAGCAAAGACTTCTTGGAGGGATGACACAAGATTGTTCTTCAGGAATGTTTCGATTTTGAGAATTGAAGATTCAGTAAAAGAGGAATTAGGCAGAATATTTCAAACATTTAAAACCAGTTTTCTTAAATCATAGAAAAAACATATTTGAATTAAAGATCTAAATGTAAGGCCTGAAATAGTAAAACTTCTAGAGGAAAACATAGGCAGACCACTCTTTGACATAAATTGTAGCAATATTTTTTGAGATTTGTCTCCTAAAGTAAAAGAAACAAAGGCAAAATTTTTAAATGAGACCTAAGTAAACTCAAAAAGTTTTGCACAGCCAAAGAAGCCATCTACAAAATGAAAAGACAACTTACTAAATGGGTGAAAATATTTGATTAACACCCAAAATACATAAATAGCTCATACAATTCAATATCAAAAAACAAATAATAGCATAAAATGGGCATAAAATCTGAATAGACATGGTTCCAAACAAGACACACGGATGGCCAACATGCACATGAAAGGATGTTCAACAGCTCTAATCATCAATGCCAATCAGAAACACAATGAGATATCTCATACTTTTCAGAATGTCAATTATCAAAGGTCTACAAATAGCAAATGTTGGCAAGGATGTAAAAAAAGGATCCCTAGTACATTGTTGCTGGGAACACAAATTGATACAGTCACTGTAGAAAATAGTATGGAGTCTACTCAAAAAACCTAAAAATAGAACTACCATATAATCCAATAATTCTATTCCTGGAACTATATCAGAAAAATAAAAACATTAATTCAAAAAGAAACATCCATCTCAGTATTCACAAGAGCACTATTTACAATAGCCATGATATGGAAGCAACCAAGTATCCCTAAACCAATGAATGAATAAAGAAGATATGGTATATATACAATGAAATACTACTCAGCCATAAAAAAGAAAGAAATTCTGCCATTTGCCACAATGTGGATGGACCTATAGGGTATTATGCTTGGAAATTATCTAAGCTGGTAAAAGCAATAAACATTGGAACTTCTTTGAGAGACAGAGAAAAACTCTTATTGGGGCTTTTTAAACTTGAGAATAGGGAGGCTAGGATGGGAAATAGAGGCTGCTATCAGCAGACAGCCTCTACAGTCACCCCTGAGGATGAACCCTGAGAAGACTCGGATGAGAAAGCACAGGATACTGGTCCCCAGTAGCTGAGGTTCACAGCAAAAGAATGATTTCCAAGAGCCCAGACATTTGCATCTTCCCATACATAGAAAATGGGATTCCCAGGTGCCTCAGTTGTAAAGAATTCGCCTGCCAATGAAGGAGCCTCAAAAGACGCGGGTTTGATCCCGAGTCAGGAAGATCCCCTGGAGGAGGAAATGGTAACCCACTCCAGAATTCTTGCCTGGAGAATCCCATGGACGGAGTCCAAGCGTTTACAAACAGTGGGACACGACTGAACAACTGAGCACGATACACAGAAAATGTAAATCCATTAACTCAAGATGCCTGATATTCTGTAATTAACAGTTATCTTTTGATATTCTGAAAACCTGATCTGTGTTACAAAGGCTCCTATATATTCTGACCTCTCAGCTGCAGTTTTGGAGCAGTCTCTCTGAATGATCTAGAGGCTGAGTCCCAGGTTTAGGTCTTCAGTTTTGTGTGCTGAGTAAAATATAATTCTCAACTTTCAGGTGATGCATTTTTTTCAGTTGACATCAGGCAGCAAAATAAATTTTTGCATTTCCTGTGTACAACAAGTCATCTCTAGCTACTTATAAAAAGATACATATTGATAGGTAAAATAAACCATGATAAATATAGGCAATGGACTAGTATTCAGCTATGGTGGCTCATACAGTAAAGAATCTGACTTCAATGCAGGAGGCCAAGTTTTGATCCTTGCGTCAGGAAGATGCCCTGGGGAAGGGAATGGCTACCCACTCCAGCATTCTTGCCTGGTGAATTCCATGGACAGAGGAGCCTGGCAGGCTACAGTCCATAGGGTCCCAAAAAGTCGGACACTACTGAGCAAAACTAATACCTCACACTTTCACTTTTTACAAGAAGAAATAAGGAAAACACATGGAAGACTCTTCGGTGCAAATACTAACTGAAAGAAGCCGATGTGAAAAGGCTACATTCTAGATGATTCCAACAGTGTATTCCAGAAAAGGTAAAACTACAGAGACAGTAAAAAGGATCAGTAGGTGCCAGGGGTTGGGGAAGGAAATAATGAATAGATGAAGCATAGGAATTTTAGGCAGTGAAATTATTCTCTATGATACTATAATGAAGGATACATGTCATTATATTTTTGTTAAAACCCACAGAAGGTACACCACCTAGAACAAAGCCCAGTGTAAAACTATGGGCTTTGGGTAAGATGTGTCAATGTAAGTTAACCAATGATACCAAATATACCCCATGGTGAGGAAGGGTAATAATGGGGGGCTATATGTATAAGGACAGGAGATACAGGGGACTCTCTCTTCTTTCTGATGAATTTTTCTGTGAACTTATAACCTAACCTACAAAGTCAATTTAAAGGGGAAAAATTGAAAAAAATCTATCTAAAAATTATGTTTGCTATGCCACTTATACTTGAGGACAGTGTGGATTGGAGAAGTTAAATAACTTGTTCCAGTTGCCCATATAATAACTTATGCAACTGGAATTCAAAAATGATAGTCTGGCTTAAGATAATGAAGCAATAAAGTATTTAAGAAAGGCAAACAAAATCAAAATTAGACTCAAAAAAGATTAACTCTTGCAGAGTTCACATAACTTGTTAGAGGCAGAGCCGGTATTTGAATCTATTAAGTCTGGTTCCAGCTTCCCTGGTAGCTCAGACCATAAAGAATCTGCCTGCAGTGCTGGAGACCTGGATTAGATCCCTGGGTTGGGAAGTGGCCCTGGAGAAAGGCATGGGAAACCACTCCAGTATCCTTGCCTGGAGAATCCCATGGACAGAGGAGCCTGGAGGGCTAACAGTCCATAGTGTTGCAAAGAGTCAGATACAACTGAGCGACTAAGCACAAGTACAAGACTGGTTCCAGAGCTTGTACCTAATCTCTTCTCTATAATGTGACACCTGCACCTAGACACAGTCATCCATGCAGACGAAAAAATTCAGAGATGTCAGAGGCTCTCACCTCTCCTTCCAGCAACATGCTGACATGTACAGGAGTACAGGCGTGTACAGAAAGCACATAGAGTATACTAGCACACACATATACATAACACACATGCAAGAGTATGAACACACCACCACCCCTATGGCTCCATGGTCCTACTTCCCTTCCAGGTGTAGAGGCTACAGCCAGGCTCCCTAGTCTCCTGGGCACAGAACTCAGTGAGGGCATCAGGACTGTTCTCTCCTGGGAGAGCTGCAGCACCGATGCCCACAGAGGTCTGGCTTGAGGGGGAGGATTCTCCCACTGGGTCACCCTCCTATCAACAGTTCTCACTGTAGGTAGAGAGAAGAATCAGTGCGCTTCTGAAGTTAGATCTCACTGAAATCTGCCTCCTTCCTCAGATTCAGAGCCTAATCATAACCCGCTGGCAGGACCCCAGGCCTGATCAAGCCCACAGGTAGGCAGGCTAAGAGGTCTCTGGGAATAGAGACCATGGCTTAACATGTTCATGTGATCTTTTCCTAATCCTTTCTCTCTTCTTCATCTCAAAAGCCGGGAAACACTTCCTCTTCTCTATTTTTCCCTCTCTCTCCTTATAATCGAATATCACACATTTTTGGAGTATCTACTCTGTGTAAAGCACTGGCCCCTGCTTCAAGGGGCACAGCCCACATCGTACAATCCAGAGCCAAGAGCTATCTTTTTCAGGAAAGGAGTCAGCAGAGGAACAGTGAACAAGAAATTTAGGACAACACAAGTGTTAAGAGGATACACTCTGA
Organism: Madoqua kirkii; assembly: GCA_006408675.1. NCBI lineage: Eukaryota > Metazoa > Chordata > Mammalia > Artiodactyla > Bovidae > Madoqua > Madoqua kirkii. Next base: position 36,193 of record SJYC01099447.1, read on the forward strand.
ATCTGGCTCCACCACCACCTAGCTGTGTGGCCTTTAGCAGGTCACTTCAGTTCCCTCTGCCTCACTTTCACTGTCTGTAAAATGAGGTGCTGTAAAGACTAAACATCTTAATATACATGAAGTTCTTAGAGCAGTGTCTGGCACATGTAAGCACTGTGGAATTGTTAGCTATTACATGACCATGTAATAAGAGTATAAGAATATACATGGGAAGAGGCTGCAATGACTTGGGGGCCTCAAGGTGGAGAAATCTGTGGGAGACATGGCCAGCTCAGCAGGGAAACACAAGAGATTCGTTTTCAAGAGAGCCACCTTAAGCACTTCTGATGGATCAGTATGTTGGGACAGAGAGAAGACAGTTACACACAAAAAGGATTTCCATAGGCATATTTGAAAAGTCCCCTTTTCTTGACATCTAGAATTGAACAGCTGAGAAGGACTACATAAAGCTTTAATCTAAGAGTGAAAACTACGCAGAAAGGAGAGATTTCATAAAGATGAGGAAGGAAAGATCATCCTGAAAAGGGCCCTGCAGACCCCTCAGCGGGACTTCCCTGTTCAGGAGACTATACACGAATGATCTTCATGCTGGCGGTGGGAAGATGCAAGATAAGGAGAAGCTGAATTTTTTAAAAAAAAAAGTGGGTTCAGGAAAGATTCTAAAATCAGGTCCTGGTGCTCCAAGAGCACAGGGCTGCTGTTGGCTGAGAATCGGCCAGAGCTGAGGCCCAGAGTCTCCACAACCATTTCCCCATAAAGGTGAGGAACACAAATGCCTAAGGCTTCGGAACTGGAACAACAAGAAGGAAGGAAAATGAAAAGGTCCCGATGTGTGGGAGCAAAGGATGGAGGAGGAGGAGCAGGTCAGCAAGGAGGCTGAAGGCAGTCGGCAGGAAGAGAGGGCTGCTGACAAAGGACAGGCTGGCTTAGCTCTCCACCATAGATATGGAGAATTCCAGGTTCAAGACCAATAAGGATGGTTTGGGAAAGAAGTCTGATAAAGTTCTTTGAAACACACAATTTGAAGTCAAGCATACCTGAGTTTGAATCTGTTTTATACAAGTTGAGTGATTCTCTGAACTTTATAAAATGGGGAAATAATACTACTAAATCCTAGTTCTATTGTGAGGATTACATGAGACAAGAGCTACGTGCAGAACCTGTCCAATAAATGTTTATTGAATTTTCCCCAGTTTAGTCACTCTTCAACTGTCCTTGCTCATTCTGGGAAGCAGTTGCATGGATGAGGTATAGCTTGGCACCCAAATATTACTCGCTAAACATTTGTATATTCTGTTCATAAAGTGCATTCTGTGCTCCAGCTTTGGACCCCCTGGTTTTATGTGGCTCATAGTGTGGAGACAGGTGCTGTTTTAGCAAGGAAGAAAAATCAACCAAGATGACAAATGTCCACTAAGTAGAAAATCCTAAGGGAGAAAAATTGAGATGTATAGAAATAGTCTCTTTGTGCTATCAAGGAAGATAGTAAATACCTTTTAAGAGGGGATAGTGTGATTTCAAAGGCTTGCAAAGTTTCCAGTCCTTCCTGGTCCTTCCCAACTACTACCTGATGACCAATCATTAAAATATCATTATTCTAGCTTCTTGTCATAGTAGTAATATTAAACACCTGTAGAAAGAGTCACTAAACTCTTCTACTCAACTATATTTATTTTTCCAGTGACATAAAATGCTTTGTTACTAACCATAATCACTTTTATTTACAAAATCCTATACCATGTAAAAGTGTGTTAGCACATATTATTTTGTTTAAATAATAGGCAAGTAGTGAAATAAAGTATTTAATTAATAATAAAAGTGAATGTGCATAACATAATCAATTTATTATAATTATGCTTTTGAAAATAATGAAAAGTGCTTCCATTTTTATTCCAAAACTGGCTATGAATCAAAACCTCATGCTTCTTAATCATCACAAAGCCTTGATAAAGAAGCATCCTACTTCCATCTTATGTAGGTTATGCAAAATAATCAGCATGGGAAAGAGGCTAAATATCTAGGAAGGAACATAGGCCGTTAATGTCTGAATTGTAGCATTTGACAGCATTTTCCCATCAGAGTCTCCAGATATATAACATATGTAATGATCTGGCATCAAATAACACAAGCTTCTCTCCTCTAAGTGTGCTCTGGGGGCAACAAACAGGTATTGCAAGTAAGTGGAATTGACTTTTACCCATGAGACTGCTCAACCAACTGCAGTCAAAATCATTGAAATCAAGGCTCTGCAATATGGCTTGCTTTTTTTTTACAGCTTTATTGAAGTATAATTGATATACAAATCTGCACATATTTAATGCAAACAATTTGATGTGGGAATGGTATGTGGTAATCTACCTATGTCTCCAAATGACAGGATCAGGCAGGCAAAAAGTTAAACCACACCCATCTTATTGATGGGTACACTGAGGTGAAAGGTCCTGCTCAAGGCATGAGGAAAATATACTGTTATTAGTTTCAATAAGATGGGAAGGAGGCTCCCTACCACCCAGAGGAAAGTCACACAGATATGGAGAATTCCAGGTTCAAGACCAACAAGGATGCATTAGTCCTTCATCACCAGGGAAAAACACTGCCCCAGGAATGAGGCTGAAAGATACGATGACCAAAATGGGGAAAGAGAACAGAGTGAAATGAATACATTTCCCCAAAATGGGATGAAAGGACAATTGTCTCAGACTGGGAGTATCTATTACAAATTTCTGTGTTCAGGAACTCAGCATTTCATCTCTCAGAATGTATTATATACCGTAGAAACTCTCTCATAAGTACAAAATGTTTATATACAAAAATATCCATTGTAACTCATCACACATGCTAGTAAAGTAATGCTCAAAATTCTCCAAGCCAGGCTTCAGCAATACGTGAACCATGAACTCCCTGATGTTTAAACTGGTTTTAGAAAAGGCAGAGGAACCAGAGGTCAAATCGCCAACATCCGCTGGATCATGGACAAAGCAAGACAGTTCCAGAAAAACATCGATTTCTGCTTTATTGACTATGCCAAAGCCTTTGACTGTGTGGATCACAAGAAACTGTGGAAAATTCTGAAAGAGATGGAAATATCAGACCACCTGACTTGCCTCTTGAGAAATCTGTATGCAGGTCAGGAAGCAACAGTTAGAACTGGACATGGAACAACAGACTGGTTCCAGATAGGAAAAGGAGTACGTCAAGGCTGTATATTGTCACCCTGCTTATTTAACTTCTATGCAGAGTACATCATGAGAAATGCTGGGCTGGAGGAAGCACAAGCTGGAATCAAGATTGCCAGGAGAAATATCAAGAACCTCAGATATGCAGATGACACCACCCTTATGGCAGAAAGTGAAGAGGAGTTAAAGGGCCTCTTGATGAAGGTGAAAGAGGAGAGTGAAAAAGCTGTCCTAAAGCTCAACATTCAGAAAACAAAGATCATGGCATCCAGTCCTATCACTTCATGGGAAATAGTTGGAGAAACAGTGTAAATAGTGGCAGACTTTATTTTT